>CAMXCT020005162.1:0-15000 GCA_947184155.2 Cladocopium goreaui
AACCACCAAACTCCTTTTCTCTTCACAATAGAAGTTCTCAAATGAAACTTCCTTCGATCATATTGTGGTTCAGGAGTTCTCAATGCTTTTGCACGATAGGCAACTTGAGCATGACCATCTTCAAAGTTGTGCCAACCAGACTTGTGTTCAACAGATTCCAAGAATTTCAACATGGTTTCATCAACAACAGGAGTCCAAGCACAATCTTCAACCTTCTTCTCCTTGAACTCTTTTCTCTGTTTCCACGCTTGGGTTTGTTGATAACAAGCTGAAAACAACCTTTCTTCAACCAAAAGAGACTTATGAACTTCCTCAGCAATGTCGGAGGATTCATGACGTGTTTCCTCAATCTCATGTGAGCTTACGCCATAGTAGGACACAGGTGCGGGTTCAGTTGTCTCGGAGTCAGCAAAGCTAACCTGTTTTGGCTCCTTAAAGGCACCTTCATAGCACACATATGTACATCTGTCCGCTCTTGTTGGTTGAATGCCAAGCGAAATCAGAAATTTGTCTAAGCGGTTCCACCACCTACGCGGTGCGTCCGCAAGTCCATAGACGGAACGAGTGCACAGACCAACCAAGTAAGGAGGCAAACCAATGTCAGTAGGCAACTGAACATGGATAACACGTCGGTCTAAGTCGTACGTTTCCCCCTGAAGGAAGGCAGTTTTCAAGTCTAAATGGAGTAAATCCCAGTACATAGAGGCTGCATGCTGAGATGCCACACGAAAACCATACCTGGTAGCAGTAGGACTGTCAGTCTGTAAGTCATACTTCTGTGCATCTTGAAAGCCTCTACATACCCATCTAGCCTTGAACTTCTTGAACTGTCCATCCTTATCAACCTTGATGGTAAGCACCCATCTGCCAGTGACATAGTTATCAATCTTATGACGTCTCTTGTCTCTGAAAGTCATGGCAGTGAAGTCCAGAAAACTTATGAATTCTTCAAGCTTGGCTTGTTTGATCTCCTTTGCATACTTCTTCAAAACTTCTTGAGTGATAACTGATTCAGCTTTTGGCTGCTTCTGTCCATTCTTGGCCAAATACTGTTCAAACTGGTTGAACCCAGTAACATCGTATGCACCAAAATCAGGAGCAGCATGAATTTTGGGTGTTAAAGGAACGAAAACAGTACCATCAATATCGACAAAATGAGAGTGGTCTGATGTGTAAGGTTCAGTGTCCACATCTTCTTCCTGAAGCTGAGCAATCTCTTCCTCAGTCAAAAGAGGAGTGTCGTCTGTTTCATATGGTTCTGTTTCATCATCATCGTTTTGTGATGATACCAATTCTGGTGTTCCTTGTGAGGACTGCTGTTGCGCTGGCTGCGCAAAGTCACCTGGCGTAAACGATGTTGGAGTAGTAGTAGGCAATGGTATTGTATTGTCATTTGAACTTGAGGCAGTAGGATCATGTGAAGGTCCTTCATCTTCTTCATCTTGAGGTTTCTGAGTAGGAACTGAAATAGGTTTCACATGACCTGGTAATTGAACCTTTGGTCTCTTGATAATCACCTTTGCCTTGGCCTCTGGTAAAGCATCAGTAGAATCAGTTGAGATCTGTCTCTGTTTCCTTTGAACCCTGATAGGCTCTGACGTCGGATCAGGTCCTGGTGGAGAATCGTCATCTTGTCCAGGATCAGCAATCTCTTCGATGGGAATGTCAGGATTGGAAAACGGAGTTGATGGAATACTTGGTAAATCTATTTCCCCCGAGTTCTGTATTCCTGGCATATCCAAATCATCATCAGGTGGTGGTCCATAATCATCTGGAATGATGTATTCTTGATCATCATCTTCATCAGGATCAGGTCCAGTATTGTAATCAGGTTGATTATCATCATCCAGAGGATCTTCTGGTTCATCACCACTCAACATTTCATCTTCACCATTTGGTGGAACATCACCATGCTGATCTGGATGTATTGGATCGTCACCATCTGGTGGTGTGCATCCTTGAGTAGGGTCAGCTACTCTCCGCTTGATTGCACCAGTCATTTCTCTTGAAAAGACGATCATACTCCACTCTTGGATTCTGAACTGTTCATGATGTGGATACAATTGTGACACAAACATGAAGTAAACATGATCATAGTCACCAGGTTTCCAAATGAGTAAGACAGCATCTTCAGGATGTTGAAACAAAGGATTCACTCTTCCATAAGTTCCTCTGAAAACACTGCAATCTTCAAAGTACATTTGAGGCAAAGTCTTCTTCCTGATGTCTTGAAGTGCAGGAATCAATTCAATGATTCTTTGGTCAGTTGATTCTCTGACACTCGCCTCTGTACTCCTTGGTAACTGATCAATCTTCCTCAATGTTTGAACAAGTAACTGGGTGGTAAACTTCTGTGGAAGTATGTGCTTCAATGGCACTGGAATCGAAGTCTCAACATGGTGCAAGTCTTGCAACAAACATGAGCACTCAGGTTCACGGTCCAAAGACATTGACGTGCCACACAATGCACCATCATCAAAGTGACTCAACAGATCTTCAAACAAGAAGCACTGTCTCATGTCCTTCCAAGGTACAAGCTGTGTGAAGTGTGCAAGAAACGTACACAGTTGTGATGGTAAGACCTTCCATTGTGGATCACTCCAAAGCTTCCCTTCTTTACTGAAGGCATGCTGTGGTTCCAACATGTCAAAATCTTCATCACAGTTGTAATACACACGCAAGTTCTTGATTGAAGGATCACAATGACAGTATTTCGTCATGTCAAGAAAGAAACAACCAATGTTGTATCTTATTCTGTCATTCTGCCATTTCTTCCAGTCAAGAATTGAGCAAATCCTGAATCAGGTGGAGCAATCACCAAGAAACCCTTTCCTCTGTCAGCTTGCCATTTCATCACATCAAGGCAAAACTTGAACACCGAGTATTTCTTCTTTTACTGTTGAAACTCCAACCATTCTTGTGGTCAATGGGTTCACCAACCTTCATGTTCAATGGAGACATGTGCCAGCTGAGACCAGTGTTGCTACTGAAAAGTTCGACAACATCACACTTGCCAGTTTGACAAAACCAGTGAGTTTGCTCACCTAAGTAAGCTTCAGCATATTCAGCAATGTCTGGTTCATAGTCATCTTCATCGTCAACTGCAAGTGGAACAGGTTCTGATGTGTCAAGTCCAGGAACAGCAACATCATGCCATTCATCATGATCACGTCTCACCTTTGATTGATTGACACGCATGACTGCATCATCAACATGAACATTGACCATGGCACCTTCTTGAGAGATAACAGTACCTCTGATCCACTTTTCCTTTTTCCATGCCTTTGAAGCAATAGCATTAGCATTGGGAGGAGAAGACCACACAAAAACCTTGTCACCTGGTTTGTAGGGTCCATCGGATGGCATTGTACGTTTTGCCATGTCATGCCTGAGATCGGCAGCTTGTCTTGCTTCCTGATGTGCCTTCAATGCTAATCTCTGCAACTCTTGTTGAGTTTTGTCTTCAGGTAAAGGACCAACACTAAGTTGAGCAGGATCAGAAGTTTCAATGTCCAGAAGATCTGGTGGTCTTCTACCAGTGGCAATCTCCAAAGGAGAATAACCACTCACAGTAAGTTGAGTATTCCTGGCCCAAACAGTACGCTTAACAGCTTCCCTGATTGTCACTCCTTTGAACCTATCATCTTCAAGGTTCTTTGACATGATTTGCCATTGCCGTTTGAAAAGTCTGACAGCTGATTCAGCTCTGTTAGGCCATGGGGTTCTTGAAGCACAGGGACATTCCCTGATACCATGAGTTCGGTAATAAGTCAGAAAGTCTTCTCTGAAAAATGCTTCATCACCTACGATGGCTTTCGGCATACAATTGTGTTCATCAGTCCACAACCTTAGAGCCTGAATGGTCTCCTTGTTGTTCAGTGAGTTTTGTGCCGTAGCCCAAAGTAAGTTGGTTGCACCATCAAGAATAAGCAACACCATGTACTTATTCTTCCTCAACTGAATCTCAGCATGATCAACAAAGATAACGTCTCCAAAGTTGGTGGCTCGTATGCCTGAAATTCTGGCTCGCGGCGGTGGTGCAATGTAAGTACTACACACACGACACTTGTTGTACATGTCTTCATATTTCTCATAATCAGAATCAGGAAGTCCTAACATGGAAGTCCTTCTTCTGAATTGAGTAGGAGACATGTGATAGTGTTTGATGTGAAGTTTGTACAATTCCACACTATCCTCCAGTTTCCTGAGCATCTTTCTGTATGCTGGTGTCATGGCTTGCACTTCACTACCAGGCAGTGGAATAGAATCTCGCACAGGCTCAAGAGCATCACTACCTAGTTTCTCGATCTGACTTTCTGAATCTTGCTTACCTTTCTTGCGCGCAGGTGCAGAAGACTTGGATTCAATGACTTGAGGTTCATCCATGTCAACAGGAGGTAATCCTAACTCCCTAGCTCTTTTGTCAAGTTCATCTTCTTCATCAAGCTTGGGATAGGAAACAACAACCTTCTTCCTTGATGAACCTGATTGACTGTCATCAATCACTTGAGGTTTCTGCTTACCTAAGTGTCTTTTGGCTGCAGGAGGACCTACCTCTATCCTTTTCAAGCGTGGTCCTCTCGAAATCGGTTTTCCTGCCTCTTTCTTTGAAGAGCTTGGCTTTGACTGTACACCTGATGGAGCTGAGGCAGCTGAACTAGGATTGAAGAGATCATCAATGTTTCCTCGATAGGGCTTTGCTCTATCAAGATCACTTCTCACAATGTCATCAGGAATCACGTAGTCATCCTTGATCTTGTAAATGGACTTGCCCTTCCAGAACTCTTCAAATTGTTCAGAAAACCTCTTCCTCTCAGTGCGCCAGTTGTCCTTGTGAAGAACCTTTTCCTTGCTCTTCTGGAATTCCATGTGAGTTTCTCTTTCATCAAGAAGTTGCTCTTTTGGTATGGGATTTGTCTCTGATCGTTTCATTTCATGTAAGTTCATTCTCTTGTCCTTGTGGTGTCTGATGAGTTCTCGACGTAGTGGATCAACCTGCCAGTAGTCACCAGTCACCAGAGCTTCTTCATGATCTTCTTGTTTCACAGCAATCTGGCTGTACTCAAAGTGATCGTGTTGTGAGAAGAAACTCTTGACTTGTGGAGTTTTGAAATGAACTTGGCTCATGTACCATGCCACATCTTGTAAATCGAGAATGAGATGAGTACTAATGGCTGTCCTCGAAACCATTTTTCTCATGCCAATACGTGCACAGGACAAATAAGCCTTCTCTGGAGTAAGTTCAAATTGAAATCCAAGGTTTCTCATCTGTGGAAGTGACATCAACAATGGGACATCACCTTCTTCGACAATGTCGAATTCTGTGAACTGAGTGTTCCATCCATTGTCATACATGAATATCACAAGCTTCTCAGTGCACTTGGACTGTTGGGAATTTGCAAAGAAGAATCTTGAACTTGTTGGCTGAATTTCATACCAGAGTCCACTGTTGGGATGTGAGTCAACATATCTGCAGAATGCTTCAACTGCCCGTCGAGAGCCCATAGCTCTTGTGCATCCAAGATCCAGGATACATACAGTTGGTGGTGCAGAATTCTCTGTGTGAAAAGCTAGTCCTTTCTCACATGCCAGATCAGGTTGTTCTGCATGAAATGCAAAGGCACTTTGCTGCTCATCTGATGTCTTTTTATTCGAAAAGTTTTCAGACTGATGTGGTGTCTCTTTTCCTGAAGAGTATCCACATGAAAATAGTGCCATGCCTTTTGCCAACGGCTTCCATGAAGCCTCACCTTCTTGTAGACCAACTTGTCGAGGCACACGAACTGGTCGTCGTTGTACTCCTTGTCGAAGTGCATCAAGATCTCCAACCAGAACAGGGAACCTCTTGAGTTCCTTCCTGTTTTGCTGTGCCACTGCATCACGTTGGTTCTGTCCTCCACGTCGAGTGCGACGATGTACTTCTTGTTCTGCATACGTGGATGTCAAAGCATCGACACGTGCTGGTTCAGTCTCTGCAACTGCAAAGAATCCATGACCAGAGCTTGATGCTGCAGAAGAATAATGAGCTTGTTGCGTTTGTTGATTCTGTATGGCAGGAGTTGATGAGTTCTGAGGTTGCACATAGTTTGCATTGCCTTTTCCATCTCCTGGCTTACCTCCTTTGCCATCATCATCCTTGCCTTTCTTGCCTTTCTTTCCTTTTCCTTTTCCTTTTCCTTCTTCTGGAAGTATCCATACTCATCCATGTAGTACAGATCATCAGAGGCCCAATAGCCTTCATTCCAGTTTTGATCATCGGCCCAATAGCCGTCATAGGAGTCATTCCATTCATCTCCTTCTTGCCATGCTTCATCATATCCTTCTTCACTCACCATGTGAGAGCGGCCTTTTCTCCTTCCTTTTCCTCGGCCTTTTCCTTTTCTTGATCTGAAGAACCTTCGTCCTCCTCTGCCTTTTCCTTTTCCTTTTCTCTTTCCTTTACCTTTACCTCGTCTGGTTTGTCTGCCTTGGAACCTTCTTTGATACCATGTGAAGTCAGCGTCATCATAAACCCAGAAGACATCTTCTAAAGCATCCAGGAATCCTTCTGCGCCGTCTTCATCATCTTCGGCCCAATAGCCGTCTGTTCCTTCAAGGTCACCTTCATCCAGGACGAGGAAAGATCTTCTCTGCGCCATGCCAGAGGGTTGCATCAATGGATTGTCAACTGCTGTTTTGGTAGTGCAAAACATTTCCAGAAACAGATCACGTAGTTCTTGTATGTTGTACTGATCGAGGGTTCTGCCACCATGTGTCATGATACTTGTGAGTGTGTTTCTCTGATCTTGAGTCAGGTCAGCTAGACTTACAAAAATCAATGCTAGCAAGTTTTCACCCAATGGGAATGCTCTCCTTTGTACTTGTCTACGCTGCTCATTGTACTGTCTGAATGCCATCAATGATAGCTCATCTGACCATGCCACTACGACGTGAGGTGCTCCACCTGATGCTGCTGCTATTTCAGCTCTTTCTTGTTGATCTCGTTCATGTTCTTGTCGTTTCTGCTGAATGAACAGGATTGCTTCAGGACTAGTGATCACTGCTTCTGGAATCAAATCCATCCAAGACTCAATAAGTCTGTTGCCAGTGGGTTGAAATCTAGTCATCCACTTGTGAAGATCCATGGTTCCTCTATTGAACTTCATGAACTGCATGAAACGGTATAAGAACACGATCTGAGCACCTTTGATGAAATGAGGACGTAGAAAACTCTTGAAATAGTTCACTCCTTCATTGGGATCCCTGAGTCGCTCTCTGTCCAATAACCTCTTGTATTGTTGAGCCTCTCCTTCCAGCCTGTTTCTCAACGCCGGTCCACGCTTCTCAGGTTCCAACTCCGTGATGTCACACCAGTCATCGATTGCATCTTCAAATGCAAAGAAACTGGTTCTCCCATCATATGCTGGAGCTACCTTCGTGGTCATCTGTTGCGTCATGTGAATCTGAGTCTGCTGGGGGGCTCTTCTCATTGCATAAGAGTCATATTGGTTCCACTCTGCATCGACCATGTCGAAGTCATCATCATAGCCATGGCTTGCCATTGCGTTGGGCTCTTTCCTGGAGCTCACCCTCAATGAGGGATCACAGCTCCGCTACCACTTGAAGAGGGGAACTAGCGTCTAGCATAGATCAGCTAGAACGTCTTCCCAAGACAGCTTCACACCCTTTTACACTCGGCTTATTGCCAGTCGGTGTGGTGTCCACAGGGTTACTCTATATACCTCTTGAGCCTTGAAGGGCGCATATAAATGTGCTCAATACTCATGCAGGTACCCATGTAGGTATTAGGTCGAAACAAAAACAAGGGCGCAGCGCCTCTCCCCCAAAGCAGATTGGAAACACCTATTTTCACATGCAAGGTGCTGGGTTGAATGTGTAATTTATATATTTATTTAAAAATGTAAATATGCCCAATGTGTTTATATACGATTATACATATCCACCAACGTGTGACTATGTGTGACTCTAATTATATACTTCATTATGTCTTGAGTGTGCTGTGCGCTCACCATATATAAATTACTTGTATTTTTATTAGTTTCCTTCCCTTTTCATTCCAGCTTACAGTGATGTTGAATGCTAACCTTTTTTAGTTTTTCTCAAAGGTTCACAATGCTCAATAGGGAGGTCTGAAGCAGGACTAAAGCATGCCTGAAGCAGTGTGAAATAGGTCTAATTAATCTGACTGCCAATTTAAGCTATTTCTTGGGTCGGACCTTATTTTCAATAATTCAAAATGAAATTAAGTGAAGCCAAAGCCCAAAGCCAACAGCCAAAGTGAAGTCAAAGCCAAAAGCGAAAAAGCCAAAAGCCATGGCCCAAAAGCTAAACGCCAAAAAGCCAAAAGCCAATAACCAAAAGCCAAGGGCCAAAGCCAAAGTGAAGCCAAAAGCTAAAAGCACAAAGCGAAAAGCCAAAAAGCCAAAAGCCAAAAAGCCCGAGCAAAGCCAAAAGCCAAAAGCCAAGTAGGCACTCAAAGCCACAAGCCAAGTGGGAGCTCAAATGAGAGATTCTAGCTCCAAAATGCATGCAAAACACAGATTTTAGCTCCAAAGAGCAGCAAATAGCAGGGAAAGCTGCCCCAGACTGGAAAACAAAAAAAAATCCTAAAATAAAACAAAAAAATCCTAAAAAAAAATACCTTCCAAATAGAAACATGAGGTGTTTCAGAAAGGTTGGCCTTTGGTAACACATGGCATCTGCATGTAGGTCTGTCAGCAGGGTGCCACCAACGCAGATGTAGTCGAAAGTTGAAAAGATATGATCCCAGGGTACGACCCTTGATTGAAACAAAAGGTACCTTTGGTTTGTGGAAAGGAGGAAAGTTTACTTGGTGATGTTCAATAAAGCCTTTCAACCAAGACCTCATTTGTACTTCCATCTCATCGTCAGGAATAAGTAATCGCACAGGTACATTCATAGGTGGAAAATCTGAGTTCTGGAACTTCAGAATGAGCTTGAGTTGTTGCTGAGCTCTTGACCGAAAAGGTTCCGACAAGTTTCGACTCAATCCGCCTAACAAAAATATGTAGTCATGATCAGCTTGAGAGGATCTCAATAATTTCGAACATTCAAATTTCATCAATGTATCAGATCCCAGCATATAGAGAAGTCGGAAAATACGCAGGTGGTTGTCAAATTGTTGATCAAATAGTGAACAATGTTGAGCCCGTGTCCGTTTCTTGTAACGACGTACCAATTTACGTCCAAATTCCACTGTTGGTCGAACCGATGTGAAGCCAAAACGATTCTTTCCGATTCTCCAACGCTTCAAAAGTGGGGTGATCCAAGGCCAATTATAGATAGGCCGCAATGTTTGTTGGAATGCTTGTCAAGTGATGTTCGGCATCTCCGCATTGAGAACGGACAGGAAAAATGCAAAATTGGTGGTAATTGTCTCGTTTACACCAGAGTTTAATGGCTGGTTCAAAGAAAGCCAACTGTTGCAATACATGTTGTTTGTATTTGCGTGTGCGAGATTGCTCACGCAGAAAAACCGTAGTCATGTGCTCCCAATGTAAAAATCCCCAGTCCATTGTAATCGCATATACACCACATTTGTTTGTGACCACCACTCAAAAGTCCAGTGCTGAGGCAGGTGCAGGACATGAAAAATGCTAAGGATCCGACGTTGAGTCTGATTATGTGCCAGCAAGAGCAATGAAGTAGCTGTCCATTGACTCAAAATCCACATCAAGAATTGTTGGAGATTCCAGGGTAAATTGTTCGAAATTGGAGGAGGCATGCAATCCACTGACATCCATTCAGTAACAGTCGTCTACAGTAGGACCGAACAGATTTCGTAAACTTTCTGAATTCATGGAATGCGCACAATTGCCCATCTGAATTGACAGGACATACGCTGTCTTTGGTCAAAGATAGTCACTGGCTCTTAACATGCTGAACAGCTGCCAGCAACCGTATCTGATTTTCGATGGAAGCTTTGCTCAAAATCTGACTGGAGGCCCCAGTCTGTCAAAATAGCCTCCAAATTAGGTTGGTCCCCTACCTCACAGGTTTTGTATTCATCAATCATGTGGTGACACAAAGTATCAACCTGAGATTGCTTGTTCTTGGGAACGAATTTCTTGATCCACGCATCAATCTTGGTCTTACCATACCCCTCAGGTGGTTGTGTGCCGAATGCTTCCGGTTTGTCTTCAGGGCGGCGATATTGTTCAAAAGCACACTGTTTTCTGGAGGGTGACGCAAGGGGTGCAGCCTTGGCTGAGGAAGGAGAAGCACCAGAGGAGGGGGGGAAAAAGGAAGGGATGCCCGCAGCTTTTGCTAACGGGGCAGATGGAGGATTCGGCGAGGTCTCTGTTTGAGATTTGCACTGGGCTGTGAGTTCTGCATTTTGACGACGCAATTCTTCAATCTGATTCAGTAAGGCTTGGTCAGAATCTTGGGGCATGAATTGTTTGAGATGTGTCACGATATTTTCACACATGGCTTGGACTGCTTCTTGTTTGGCCGTCCACTCATTCAAATCAGAATCAGTAGAACTGAAGTGACCCAAAACCTTGCATACATCAATGGAATCCTTTTGGCAGTGCAGTTCTTTGAAAAGTGTAGAGGCAATCAAAGCATCTAGGCGAGTACGAAACATCTCAAACGCAACAAAGCGTCCATTTGCCAAAAGTCGGACTCCGTAGTTCTGAATGCCCTTGGATACAATGTCCACTACTTTGATCTGATCCACTGGTAAGCCCGCTATCTGAGTCTTCCGTGACCATTGCGTACTTTCAATCAAACGGGGAAAAGGAATCCCATACTCCTTGTTTGTGTCATAGTGACTAGAAGTGGATTGCCAAGTGCTGGGGTACTGGCTGGCATCCTCACCATGTGGATGCCGAAGGTCTCGACGATTGGGTGCGCGACCCCTGCTCCGTCGACTAGAATGGTGATGGCGACGATGTTGGACCCCCGCCGAGATCTGGATCTGGAATCACGTCCCATGATAGCAGAACTAATATACGAGAGACTGTTTGTTAAAAAGAGACCCCCGGTCTTGAGTAAAATGAAATACGACCAGAAATACAATGTGAAATCCAATAGTGACAAGTTCAAAAAGCACAAAATGCACAAAATGCACAAAACGCGCAGAGTTATCGTCTACGTATTGTGAGTGTCCAAATGGTTAACTGCAAACAGGAAAAGGAAGGCTTTCGTGTGAAAAACTCAGGAATAAAACTTGAATACAACTTGAATGTGAAAATGCACTACAGGACTGCAACGAAAGATTTTCTGGAATCCGAGTAGTCATCTCCAAAATATAGTGAAACCCATGCATAACAAAATGAGACTGATATTGAGCCAAATGAAAATCATGCACATGAAATAAATTACAGAAAGGCAGCAATTCCGAAGATTTGACAGAGATGGGAACGAAATGACCACCTCTTATCTCTATGACTATGAATACAGTCAAAGAATTGCAAACCACCATGGTCCGAAACCGTTCCACCGACACTGATGGTAAGATGATGGGACTGACGACTTCGCGCCTTTCCGTATATACAAAACGGTCGGAAATGGTCCTTATAATGACTATATTTACTAGCTTTTCGAAATGCCTCAGTTTGTGCGGTGATGTATGCCGCCGATGAGTGATCACGATATATTTCGGCGCGACAATAAAACCCAGAAGTATAAAGCCGATCCGGATATTGTGTAGCACTGGGGCGAATGACACCTTCTCGAAGAATTTCTGCAGCTGTAAGTTGCGCACAATTGTGAGCAAAAGCATAGCAAGATTTGAATTCAATGTCCGCATGTTCAATTGGAGGAACATTCATATGCAACTTGATGCCCAGCAATTTTCCATTATGACTGATTAGTGACACTTCCTGAAACTGTTCAGCAACTGCAATATGCGAACAAATTGCACAACTGAGGTGCACGCATAGTTGACGCAAAGGTGTTGTCATTGTAGTCTGTTGACTCAAAGTTTGTTGCAGAAAGATGGAAAAGGATTCAGAAGCTGTTGTCAGCCGATTTTCCGGAACATATCCAACAGTTTGAAAATATCGAACATTCGGAATGTATCTCTGTTGAAACTCCTGAATACGATTCAATTCCAAGGCATTCTTCAGTCTGTTGTGAGACGCATGAAGATCTTTGGCCAAACGTTTCAACATCAGCGTGTAAACCTGAGCCCAATCAGTTTCTGTCGGTGTAGTCATGTTCTCTTCCAGTGTAGTACAAGAAAAACTGGCTACGACGAGATGCACAAACATTTGAGGAAACATTGGATGAGGGACTTCCAAAATGGTTTCCCCAGCAACATAGAAGGATGTCAAAGTTGCCGGAAGTTTCGAATTATGGAAATATGTGCTTTGAACAGGAACTCCATCATAATCATGCTGTCGTACGGCAGAACCCAACTGAGCCCCTGCAGAGGTTGGCGATGTCGATCGTAGCTGAAAACTGTAGGTCCCGGACTGCTTGTCCACTGACTGTCTTGCCCGCGTAGTTTTTGGATGACGTTGATTGGGCCCCGGGCCAGAAATTGGGTGCCCGACCGTAGACGAAGTTCCCGCACGAACAGCACAGGGTTCCGGACCAGAAATTGGGTGTCCGACCGTAGACGAAGTTCCCACACGAGAATCGGAGGGTTCCGGACCAGAAATGTCCGTTTGTGGCCCCTGACATGGTTGGAGAGTTCATCAGTGCTGGATTCATCGTCATCATCATCTGTTGAACATTCCACATATTTTGTTGCATTTCAGCCTGACGTTCAGCATCGAAAATCTGACCCATAATAGGAGCTAACTGGTCAGCCGTAGAAGCTTCTATGCGGTATTGTCCAAGTCGTCCAACAATGTTCAGCGAAACCCCCGATGTTTTTGGAACCGATGAGGAGCCCCTCTCTTGAGTATTCTGAACATTTGTAACAGAATGACAAGGAGGAGGAGGAGGCAAAGGTGTGGATCGAACTGGGGTCGGTCCAGTGGAAAAGGCTTCAGAAGATGGCAAAGGCGGACCACGACTCTTAGGCAACATGGCTCAGAATGATAGAACAATTAAAATTGTCCAAAGTAAAAACACTGCCATTGAGAGTCCGACCAAATAGAAAGTTTGCTGCCCTCATAGTGTGAGTAGCTTGGACTTATGTCTTCTTTGTCCGAATTGGACGAAACTTCTGCCTTATGGCTACTTCGCCTTATGGCTGCTGCGATTTTGATTTTACTGTGTAAAATCTTGACTTCGTCATATGACGCTTGAAATGCACTCTAAGTGCATACGGCTTCGGGGCAGCTTCAATCTCCACTCTGAATACGGGAAAATGCCCGCTCCTAACTTTCTGATTGGTCGAAACCAACCGACGGTGCGACCAAGTCAGGTCAAACACCCAGGACACACTGTGGGGTATTGAGTAGTGGAAATTGTAAGTGATGTCACCGTCGTTGCCTAATGTCCTAAGTTGCCTTCCATTGCAGGCACACTGAGACAGCGTGACAGCATCGCATGCAAACTGATGAATTCTGGAAAATCAAAAATCCAACCTGTCGGAATATACCTAAACAACCTGAGAAGAAAGGCTTATTCAACTGTTCAAGCAGGTACAAGTGGTTGATCAGACCACTCATCCACCGAAATGCCATAGCTTCGTTGGACTGGATAGGCAAATCGGCTCCAGTCCCCCTGCTTTAGATGAAAATGAAACCGTTTGTGCTAACGGTGTACACACGCACACACACACACACTGCATGAATATATGCATACACATGTAAAATCAAGAAAAGCAAATGAAGAGTCTCACTGCTGTGCAAATAATTTTCTTACCGTTGACAGAAGAAACATGTGGCAAACATGGCCTCCGAGGCTGGTGATGGTGCAGGCTTTAGCAGCGGAGCCTGTAGTGGAACCCATCCAGAAAAGCGGCTATCCGTTGCTACACAGAAAAGTTTCAAGAATTGCAAAGGTCAACAACCTCTGGTTTCAACATTCTGCAACCTGTGATCCTGGCCGGATCACTCTCCGGTGGACAGATCTTGTGAACCTCATCTGTGCAAGTAGGGCTTGAACATATGCCAGGCCCGTTGGCAGAACCAAAGCATGAAAATTACCCTGATTGTATCCGTGTGCTCAGCGAATCACAATCAAGAAAAACAAATAAAGAGTCTCACTGCTGTGCAAATAATTTTCTTACCGTTGACAGAAGAAACATGTGGCAAAAATGGCCTCCGAGGCTGGTGATGGTGCAGGCTTTAGCAGCGCAGCCTGTAGTGGAACCCATCCAGAAAAGCGGCTATCCGTTGCTACACAGAAAAGTTTCAAGAATTGCAAAGGTCAACAACCTCTGGTTTCAACATTCTGCAAGCTGTGATCCTGGCCGGATCACTCTCCGGTGGACAGATCTTGTGAACCTCATCTGTGCAAGTAGGGCTTGAACATATGCCAGGCCCGTTTGCAGAACCAAAGCATGAAAATTACCCTGATTGTATCCGTGTGCGCAGCGAATCACAATCAAGAAAAACAAATGAAGAGTCTCACTGCTCTGCAAATAATTTTCTTACCGTTGACAGAAGAAACATGTGGCAAAAATGGCCTCCGAGGCTGGTGGTGGTGCAGGCTTTAGCAGCGGAGCCTGTAGTGGAACCCATCCGGAAAAGCGGCTATCCGTTGCTACACAGAAAAGTTTCAAGAATTGCAAAGGTCAACAACCTCTGGTTTCAACATTCTGCAACCTGTGATCCTGGCCGGATCACTCTCCGGTGGACAGATCTTGTCAGCCTCATCTGTGCAAATAATGTTTGAACATATGCCAGGACTGTCTGCAGAACCAAAGCATGAAAATTACCCTGATTGTATCCGTGTGCTCAGGGAATCACAATCAAGAAAAGCAGATGAAAAGTCTCACTGCTGTGCAAATCCGCCGGCCTGCCGGCGTGTCTGATTGTGATGTGTTCTTGTTTTGTACTTGTTTCTGTTCTTGGCTTGTACTTGTTCCTTTGTTCTCTTCCCGCGCGTTTTTGCTTCGTCTGAATCAAGTCC
>CAMXCT020005162.1:17500-21681 GCA_947184155.2 Cladocopium goreaui
GTGTGTCTCTTTCGCCATCTATCTACAGAGCTACCTTTCTAGCCATCTACCTATCAACCTGTCTATTCATGTATCTATCGATCGATGTGTTTATTGAATTTGATTGACCGATCTATTAAACTGCCTATGTTTCTGTCTATCGAGTCATTCGTCCATCCACGTACTTCTCTCTGTTAGTTTTTCTTTTCCGTCCATCTCTTCATTCATCCATGTCCACAGCTATCCATCACCATGTTCTTCGTTCTGTTTCTCTATCGATTCATCCATGCATCTGTCCGGCGACCTCTTCTGCCAGCCATCCATCCATCCATCTGTCCGGCAACCCGCACCGAATTCCAAGTGCTGATGCCCCATCCTGCGGTCAGCAAAGACACACTCGCTGGCCTGCAACAAATTCCGGCTGCTGATGTGTCTTCGTGCCGTCACAGACGGGCCACGGGATTTTAGGGTTGAAGGATTTAGGGTTAAGCACATTTCGGACTAAACGGATCTTAGGGTTAAAGGATTTAAGGGTAAAGGCATCTTAGGGTTAAAGAATTTATGCTTAAAGGATTTATAATTCAGCGACTGTGGAGTTCAAGGCATGCAACGAATTACCGATGCTGCAGCGTGATCAAGTGCAATGAATTACGGCTGCTGATGCGCCATCGTGCGGTCAGAAAAGACACACACACTGGCCCGCACCGACTTCCAAGTGCTGATGCGCCACACTCGCTGGCCTGCAACGAATTCCGGCTGCTGATGTGTCTTCGTGCCGTCACAGACGGGCCACGGGATTTTAGGGTTGAAGGATTTTAGGGTTCGGACTAAACGGATCTTGGGATTAAAGGATTTAGGGGTAAAGGCATCTTAGGGTTAAAGGATGTATGCTTCAAGGATTTATAATTCAGCGACTGTGGAGTTCAAGGCATGCAACGAATTACCGATGCTGCAGCGTGATCAAGTGCAATGAATTACGGCTGCTGATGCGCCATCGTGCGGTCAGAAAAGACACACACACTGGCCCGCACCGACTTCCAAGTGCTGATGCGCCACACTCGCTGGCCTGCAACGAATTCCGGCTGCTGATGTGTCTTCGTGCCGTCACAGACGGGCCACGGGATTTTAGGGTTGAAGGATTTTAGGGTTCGGACTAAACGGATCTTGGGATTAAAGGATTTAGGGGTAAAGGCATCTTAGGGTTAAAGGATTTATGCTTAAAGGATTTATAATTCAGCGACTGTGGGGTTAAAGGCATGCAGCCAATTACGGATGCTGCAGCGCGATCAAGTGCAATGAATTAGGGCACCCTGCCGTGCAACGAATTACGGATGCTGAGGCGCCATCGTGTGATATGAATTACGGCTGCATCGATTTGTTTTCAACACAACGGAAGCTTAGGGTTGAAGGATTTTAGGGTTCGGACTAAACGGATCTTGGGATTAAAGGATAGGGGTAAAGGCATCTTAGGGTTGAAGGATTTATGCTTGAAGGATTTATAATTCAGCGACTGTGGGGTTAAAGGCATGCAACCAATTACGGATGCTGCAGCGCGATCAAGTGCAATGAATTAGGGCACCCTGCCGTGCAACGAATTACGGATGCTGAGGCGCCATCGTGTGCTATGAATTACGGCCGCTTTGTTTTCAACACAACGGAAGCATCTGCTGAAGCTGGGCGACCTGCGGTCAGAAAAGACACACAAGAAACCCGACGAAATCGATGTTGCAAGGCAACAATCATCCAATCACTTAATCAAAGTGTCTCTCTCCATCTATCTATCTATCTATCTATCTGTATGTTTGTCTATCTCTCTCTCTCTGTCTCTCTCCATCTATCTATCTCTGACAAAAAAAGTCTTTTGTACTGCGCCTGCCACGGAAAATGCATCTTTGCTGCTCCTCTTCAAACGTCCCACACCTGCCATCGTTTCTGTAAATGCTGCAAAACCCTCACGTTTTGCTCACTTTTGACCAGGTGACTGCCGCGCAGATCGACATCTGAACATCCAAAAGTGGCGCGAACATGTGGTGTTTTATACATTTTGACTTCGAAATGTGCTTCGCGCCACAACGGCGTGCACTTTTTCGACATCTCAACCTCCAAAAGTGGTCCGACGCTGAGGTGTTTTGTACATTTTGACTTGGAAATGTGCTTCGCGCCACAACGGCGTGCACTTTTTCGACATCTCAACTTCCAAAAGTGGTCCGACGCGGAGGTGTTTTGTACATTTTGACTTGGAAATGTGCTTCGCGCCACAACCTTCCAAAAGTGGTCCGATCCTGTGGTGTTTTGTGCATTTTCACTTCCAAATGTGCTTCGCGCCACAACGGCGTGCAATTTTTCATCTCTCATCTGGCCAGCTGGCTCCGCACCTCCGGAGCCACAAATCATTGGAAAAACGCAGTGAATCGGGACTTTCCTATCTTTTCGCGCATCTGCATCTTCTTTCTGCTGACTCTTTCTCTTCTGATCTTCTCTCTTCTAATCTTTCTCTTCTCTCTGCCGCTTCCCTGCTCTGCTTTTCATCTGTCCATATTGTCGGAA
This sequence comes from Cladocopium goreaui, assembly GCA_947184155.2. Lineage (NCBI taxonomy): Eukaryota > Dinophyceae > Suessiales > Symbiodiniaceae > Cladocopium > Cladocopium goreaui. The sequence goes on from CAMXCT020005162.1 coordinate 20,027, forward strand.
GTTTGACTTCGACTACAAGTACTACTACTACTACTGCTGCTGCTGCTACTGCTACTGCTACTGCTAATGCTACTGCTACTGCTACTACTTCTGCTGCCACCACTACTACTACTACTACTAGTACTAGTACTAGTACAGTACTAGTACTACTACTACTAGTGCCACTAGTGCTACTACTACTACTACGACGACGACGGCGACGACGACGACGACATCTACTCCGACGCCTACTCCAACTTCGACTCGTCAGAAGCTTTTACACACAGAAGCTTTTTCGCACGGACCCATTTGCACATCAAAGCTTTTACACACAGACGCGTTTACACACAAAGGCTTTTACACACAGCAGCTTTTGCACACAGAAGCTTTCACACACAGATGCTCTTACACACAGAGGCTTTCCCGGCCTCCGTCCAAAAAGCTCTCCCCTAGCAGAGTGAAAGATTTTTGGTGTTTTTTTACACACAGACGCTTTTACACACAGAAGCTTTTACACACAAAAGTTTTTTCACGCACAACAGCTTTTACACGCAGAAGCTTTTACACATAGAGGCTTTTACACACAGAACCTTTAACACATAAAAGGTTTTACGCACAACAGCTTTTACACGCAGAAGCTTTTACACGCAGCAAGCACTTTTACACACATAACCTTTTACACACAGAAGCTTTTTACACACAGACGTTTTTACACACAGACGTTTTTACACACAGAAGCTTTTACACACAGAAGCTGTTACACACGGCAAACACTTTTACATTTTACACACATAACCTTTTACACACAGAAGCTTTTACACACAGACACTTTTACACACAGGCGCTTTTACACACAGGCGCTTTTACACACAGACGCTTTTACACACAGACGCTTTTACACACAGAGGCCTTTACACACAGCGGCTTTTTACGCACAGACGCTTTTACACATATTACACACGGAAGCTTTTACAAACCGAAGCTTCTACAAGGCCACGGTCTGCGACTATGCCGAAAGCTCATGTAAAGAACCACATGGCTATGGCCAGCGGGCTTGCCGCAGGCAATTAAATATCTTGATTGAGAGTCTTTGATATCTTGATAATTTGATAATACTGCCATCTTAGTTCCACTGTGGTAAGACCTGCGCAATGGGTCACAATGGGTCACAATGAGACCGTAAGGAGCCACCATGCATAAGCAAACACACACACACACACTGCATGAATATATACATACGCATGTAAAATCAAGAAAAGCAAATGAAGAGTCTCACTGCTGTGCAAATGCTGTAACTTTCTTACATTTTCTGACCATTGACAAGGGAAACATGTGGCTAAAATGGCCTCCCAGGCTGGTGAGGGTGCGGGCTGAGGCAGTGAAGCCTGTGACATGTGAATTGATTCGGGGAATGTTGCGATAATCGAAAATCACAGCAGGGGATGACATCATGAGCAGTTGAAAATGCAAACATGTGTAAGATTCTTCGTCACGAAGCACACATGAATACAGAGCACTGGTAGTTCCAAGAGGTCAGGCCACACAATATCTGAGGAATCCCTAGCCTCAAACTGTGCAACTCCAGCCTAGCCTACCGCCTGGCTTTCAAAATACATTTGGAAAAGTGCAATGCACACTCAAAGATTGTGCCTAGAGGTGCGAATTCGGTGCGTGCG
>CAMXCT020005163.1:0-21584 GCA_947184155.2 Cladocopium goreaui
TGCTTTGTGAGACGCTTACATTTGCAGCTCAATGACTGTATGCTTCGTTATATGATTATATAAATAGACTGAACACGAATTCCGTATCCCAACAATTCGGCCATGGAGCTCCAAGAGTTCGCAAGAGTTCTTGAGGATCAACACTCCTTTCATTCCAAGCGCCAGGAAATGAAATGCGCAGCAACCGTGAGATCGTCTTAGCTGCTGTGAGGAGGCTGGGGTTTGGGGTGCTGCTGCGATCGGTATCGGTAGCTCTTTGCAGCACTTGTCGAGTCTTGTCGAGTCTTGTCGAGGGATGGTGTGGCATTGGCCTATGCTTCAGAAGAATTGCGAGGGGATGCCGAAGTCCTGGCTGCAGCAGTGTGGAAACCCGGTTAGTCCGAAAGCAGGGTACCCTACCGGGTACCCCAAAATCTGCTGGCTTGCCATCATTTTCCTTATTACAATTGGCAATTTGGGCACATCCCACATTTTTGGGCACGCCTGGCTAGACTCTGCAACACTTCGACACATGTCTAGCATTGAGCCCAGAGCATTAGGCTTGGAAGTAGAAACCCGGCAGCAGAGCAGAGCTCTCTAAATTTCCATGCGTTTCCAATACCGAATCAGATCAAGTGGCAAACGAGTACCTTGCACATCAAGTACCAGAGTGTCCCCGCCGTTCACAAGCAGACGACATAGGACTACTTCGAAATCATCGACCATGTGTTCGTCCAGTTGTCTTTGGGTAATCCTGCTAGCCCAGCCGTATCTGAATGTTGAGGCTGCAAGTGATGCATCATCGCTGCAATACGCCTCAGAAACCATGCGGAATGAGCCGGGGACTAAGCGCGGCCGAGTCTTTGACACATCAAAGAGATGTCAGATGTTATAGATTTTTCAGAAGTGCTACCCAACAGGTATGAGAATCCTCTCGGCAGCATGAGGACACGATCTTACTATTCATCCTCAGACATTCTCATTCTTCTTTCATTTTGACTTTCTTCTGATGTGATTCTGATTCTGATTTCATCAATTTTCATCTTGTTCCTTGGCAATCCTGGGATATTTCAGGATTTCCTGATTTGTTTTTCGTCCAGGACTGGTGCTCCAGGGTCAGCTTTGCGGCACATCGGAGAGCAGCTGCAGCGCTTTGTGTCGCCAATTCGACCGCGAATTCAGTAGCTTTGACATGCTTTGACTGCTTTCACTCCATGGGCAACGAAGAGCGAAGATCGGGGACTGGTGGGAGCCAAGGAGCTATAGATAGTATGGGGGTCCATCAATGCCACAAAATAAAAGGTCTTTAAATGGGAAGCCAAGGAGCTACATACTAGAGTTTCCAACCATGTGGTAGTTATCAAGGGAAGGATTTTAACAAATTTTAACTGTAAAGAAAAGTCACACTGAACTTGTTTGGCATTTGCGGCATGTTTGGATATGTTTGGCGGTCTTCAAGTCGCGTGGAGTCCATGTTAAGTGTTCCAATGTCCCATCTGCAATGTTATTGGCAAGCAGCTGAGAATCTTCACTGTTTGTCCTGCAAAAAACAGCACATTGTTTTGGAATCCAAAAAGCATAAAAAAGGTGCTGCCGCTGCCTGCATTTTTGGGGCACATTGCATAATCATGATGCGTGCGCTGTGCGCCACGTCTATTCACTTGTCGTGTTCGCGCGGTTTAAGTATGTTGAAGTTCGATTGCTTGGTCTTGCAAGTGGGTTCAAGAGACGAGAGCACATTTGACTGCGATAGTTGGTCCGGCGCTTCACACAGATCCTGAAGGATCCTGAAAGATTGAAAGCTTTGACGATACCACCATCTCGGGCGCTGTACAGCCGCGGTGGCAGATGCATTCGCCGGAGTCGAAATCGATGTCCGAGGCCGGGGACCAAAATGAAGTAAACAGTAGCAACGTTGCTCACGTGCGAGCAGTGTGTAGGTCTCTTGGGGGTACAACTTCATTTCCAAAGCAGTGACTGCGCTTGGCCCCAAGAATCACGAGAGCTTCAGAGCACAATGCGACTGTGCCTTTTCAATTCGACCAAAATCTAAGGTCAGTGGTTGCAGATTCAATTGCCTTGTCCCTGGTTATCAGAACTCTCAAGTGTTCATGGCTTTATTTGAACGTCATCTCCTTTTGCGAGCTTTAAGTTCATGCGCAGCCAATCCTGCAGGCGATTTACATTTTGCTCGCCAGCTTCCCAACAAGTTGTGATGCTTCTTTCCACCTCAAGGCATTCTCACAGAATGAAAACAGCTGTGCACCTGGATAAAACCTATGCAATCCCTCATTAATCCTGACTATGCCCGGGATTACAGCACTATAGGCTGAACTTGATGGCCAGGCTTGGCTATTGGGATGTCTATGCTTGAGCTGGCCAGCTACTGCGGCCTCAGCCACTTTGTCGGAAAACATCGTTTTGGATGTCTTGGATGTCTTGGCACCACCTTCAGCGACTAAGAGATGCTCAGAGATGCTCAGAGATGGTGTCCTTTGACAATATTTGACAATGAAGAAAGGTCTTATGTGAGCTGGTCTTGCCGCAACTCTGTGTAGTTGAGATTATTCACGTATGTAATGTAGATATTATTTTATATTATTATATATATATACCTAAAGATCCCAAAACCTATGAAAACGTAGGTCATGCTGAAAAACCAGGTTTTTTTGAAAAAAACCAGGTTTTTCATTTTCAGCAGTTTGCAATGATCCACTGAGTTGTTGTCATGCCCTTCGTGAAATGATGTAGTCAGAATTTTGACAAGGTATAGTTGTAAACATTCACATGTCCGTGAACAATAATGTTCATATCGTTACTTTACTATATATATACATCATTGAAACATGTCTCCATGCCAGCATTCACACCTTCATCCTCGTCACAATACGACCTGCACACCCACGTGCGCAAATCACCGACCATGACCTTTTCGCAAGCATCCAGCTGCACTTCCCCTGCAGCATGCTGATCAATCCTTGATGAAACCGTGCTCGCGCCAATGCGCAAAGCAAGATTGTAAAAGTCTTTCAAGGGTACGTACAATTACTTGAGGACCCCCACATTTGCGTGAAACCCTACTGGCCCTTCCCACCCAGTCCTCACTAATTTGAACTGAATGGTTGAGGGGATTCAAAAAAAAATCCACATCAGAACACCTGAGGTCATTTCGTAAATCATTAAAGATATGGTCCATGGAATGCCCTTTGGGCATCAACGGGAAAAGGGCCCTGTTGGCCCTGAAACTGTTTGTAGCCAACTGTCGGTACCCATGGAGAAACCTCAAGCCACCGTGCGCAACCTCTTCTGCGTCTTTTCTATTGAGCCACACGTCACATTGGTACATCTTGCCAAGGCAACGGTTGATTGTTCTGCAGACATCCAGAGCAAGGATTATAAGGTCATCGTCCTCAAATTCCTGTTGCGTGGCCCAGTCTTCAAAGAAACGGCACAGGGCCGTAGAGAGACTTCCCTTGGACCACTGTCCGTTGGGGTACGTGCCTTTGTCAGGCCACCCCAAAATCGATTGAGATATGGTATGGAGGTATGCATACTCTTTGTTTTCCTCGCACCACGTGATCCAGAGTCCTGACAGCTGTTCCATACGCCCATCGATGTTACCACTCCACATGTACTCGCTTGCCATTGCAAGGCAACCTGCTGCCAGCGACTTGGCAACCCCCAAGTGGAAGGAATGAAAGAGATCAAATGTGTAGAAGGCGGCCCTTTCATTTGGAATGTAGGGGATGCGGTTCAAAGCTGGGCTCCCAAAGAAAGGGTCCTCTGCATTCTGCGTGGCCCACCACAACGGGAATCCGTCTGCTTTGTAGCACTCCCAGGGTACATCTCGCTGTCCAGCCCGGCATCTGTGGCATATCCCTTTTGGGATGGAACTGGCTGTCCACGGCCGCTTCTGGCAATTGCTGTAAGACCGGGACAACTGCCCCGCCTTCACCAGCCACTGCCAGTCCCCCACGATCTGTAGGACACAAGCAGTGTAGACGTTGCCCTGAGAATCTTTGACTCCTTGAAGCAGCATATCGCAAGCATCATTTGCCACATGGTCCAAAATTGAACGCAAGGCGCATTCATCCTTGAGCATCTTTGGCAGCACACTGGTTACCAAACGGTGTAGGTAAGTGTTGCCCCCATAGTTGAGACGAAACTGGTGGTAAGGCCGGTGAGTTCTCACCTCGTTGGCCTGCCTCGTTCCGTACCCCATGTAGGAGTAAAAGGACATGACCAGGAAGCCCGTTTTCTTCTTTCCTCTTCCTTCGTCCCCGTGCAACATCAAGGGACAACATCTTGACAGGTCTATTTTGTTTTGGTCTGCCAAGTTCCAGATGGCATGGTGAGGTTTCAGCGCCCTGTAGCGACGCCAGAATTCCACCAGAATATCACGTTCACGGGCCGCATCTGCTTTCCAAAGCCCGCAGAGCATGTGCCAAACATTGTAGTCAACAATGAATTGCATCCAAGCTTTCAAGCTCAACACTTTGATGGCGCCTGAGTACATCATGCCAGGGGCCTTTGGCAGCTCTGTCATCTGGATGGGGAGTGTCAACTTGTACTTCTTGGCGATAACTCTGTGGACATCACGCTCTGAATGTGTCTCACTGCACTTGGCCAGTTCCGGAAGTCCTGGTGACTTCTTAGCCACGCGCTCCCCTATGTCTGAGACAACACCCTTTGCAGTCCTGATAGCTGCACGGCATGATGTAGCCTCAGAGCCGGGAGCAATGTAAAAAGCAATCATGCAAAGCATTACAGAAAGTGTGCACAAAGAGCGGCTGTGATTTGGAGTGCGGTAGCAACCCATGCGCACAAAGCAAGTGGGCTTGACATTTTCCCCGGTCATGCGCGAAAGCTACTTGGCATACACGCAGACGTATCCCCCTTTCACATGCTGGCATGGGACATGTTCTTGCTCATATATATGCATGCATGCACATGCCTTTCATAAAGACACTTGTTTCTACCTTTTTGGGTATGTCTTAATTCGCAAACATTGTTCAGAAAGCAAGGCGTGTGCACATTGCGCATGCAAAGCTGGTAAACATAAGCACGACTATGCAGGTTTTTCTTTGAAAGACCTGTACACAACATAGCACATATAGACCTTCCAGTCGGAAGGTTCCAGGCTGACAGTTTCTCCACCAGATCGGACGTTCCGGCAGCCGGGCTTACCTTGGACATTCAAGAGGACCAGAGGAATACAATATAGGTGCAGTGAAATCTGTGAATCATTCAGGAAACAAATATGATCACATATATATATATATATAGGCAAGATACCACGATATTTTTCTATGAGGGCAGCTTCAAGCATGGATACGCTGAAGGGCTCTTCGGACATGTAGAGAACACACATGTTTGACCATTTATCCCTTGAGGAAGAATATCCCCAAATAGAATTGGACCACCGGTGGACAGCGTTGTGTGTATATCCTACTTTGAAGATACAGGGATAATGCCTGTTGAACATGCTTTCCATGCATCCAATAGCACGTTCAAGAACAACTCCCGAAGTTGAAGACATTGGGGGCAGTCGGAAATCTATGCAACCCATGGAAAGCGCTTCGAGCAGCACATCCTTGAGGCCGGGGACTGACCTTAAGCTGGGAGGGAGGCGTGTCAACCAGGAGTGGACCTTGTCAAGCGGAACCCCATGCTTGGGCAAAAGGACCATAGACTTTGCTGTTCCATTCTGACACCTTTTCTGAGATTGGGAGGTGTGTCCCTTGCCGGGGCTTGGCCACGGGTATGGGCCCTCAGATTCCTGAGTCAAATGGGCGATGGTGGAAATTGACACATGTGCGAAAAGAATACTATAATTATATAGAGAAGTTTGGGCATAGAACATGCGTTTGCCTAAAATTTGAAATGCAAGAGTCACAGCGGTGGCAGGTGAGCAAATCCCACAGTTCTTCTTCTGGTGTTTCATCACGACTCTCACCCATGGCTAACGCAGAAGATGGGCCCACGCGATGGATTGATGACATGTTTATCGCAATATAAAAAAGAAAAGTGTGCATTCATAAAGAAATTATAGAAAAACCAATTAAGCAATAGACTTTGAGTCAGTGCATGTTACCGTATACAATCAATGCAGGTGAGGTGTCCAGGTGATCCGATATCTTATGCATATATATTGTGCATATATGTATTGTGTGCGTGCCGCAGGTCACACATGTTTATTTAGCTGTGGGCCACAACTGTGATCAGCAAATCCGATATGCAGTGGCCAGCAACAGTTGCGACCGGCGCATTTCTGAGGTTGGAACACCCTGCCCGATATCTTTGGCAATCACTCGGAGACCTTGTCCGGCACCTGGCATGCGAGGGTAAAATTCTGATGGGAAATTGGATAACCAAAACTATATATATTTAAAAGGGCTTGCAGGTAGCATCGAGCACACTGCATTTTTTTCTTTTCACACTCCCCAAGTTTGCGGTCTTGACGCTAACATGTGAGAACTCAAATCAAAACACTGAAGTTCAGCGTTGAAACATCTGGGGTATCTAAGATTTGACAGTGTTTCTGAAACACCGTGCTCACACACTCCGTGTTGCAGGTTCTACCCTGTATGCATCAATACAGGCTTCCCGCAACTGACCCCCAAGTATAACCCCAAAGTCAAAAGTTTCGTGTGGGTCCCATGGGTCTCACTTCTTGGGACGTCGCTTCGGCTGCTTGGCGGCCGGCTCCCCCCCAGAAGTTTCCGGAGTTCTGCGCTTGGGCTTCTCCTCCTTTTCAGGTTTCTGATCCTTCTTCTCATATCGCTTTGCATTCCTGCGGCTTACCAAGACCCATGAGGACATATATAGGATTGGAACCATGGGCTGGCTATATCCCTGGAACATACGATTTGCTGAATGAACTGCGGCGCATTCTGAGGTCACAGCTGGATCTTCTTCTCAACTGCGCAGGCTTTTCCCGCCCTGGGCTGTCTGAGGGACTGCCAATGTGTATAGAAGCAAAACTTAAGTTCCAAGAGATGTCTTAGATCCTGTTTAAGTTGAACTGATTTTTTGTCATAAATCATATATCGATCCGATCCTTCGGAAGTCTGCCCATATAGCAAAAGAAACAAAGAATGAGGCCCTGACACCATGGTGGCAGCCTTCATGCACTGCGTGGCTTTTTCCAAGAACCTGGATAAAGTTAAATACGCACAGAAGTTCCCAAACCCAAAGTTGAAGTCGAACTGCACTCTCACCAAGTGTTTTTCAAGGGGTTGTACTTCCAGTTTTGATGAGAAGGACTGGATTGTTTCTTGACAAGTCACTCCCCCTTCCACGCAGCAGCTTCCCCCGTGACGTACACTGCATGGCACTTGTCATACTCAACATCCATGTCCTTCAGGCCTTTCTGCAAAAGAGCGATGTACCTCAGGACAGGTACTCAGTGGAAGGGATGGCCATGTATGTTTTTGAAGGTCGGTTTTGATCAGACCCGTTTCCGTAAAAAAGATCGACATATAGTATATATATAAATATGAATCATATGATCAAGGCACTCGGCTGTGCTCTCTCCAGAAGAGTAGTTCTCTTTCAAGTCACGGGCAAGAGAGCGGAGCTTGCCAGATTTTTGGAGCAGGGACTCAAGGAAACGCTTCAGCTTGATTGCGGTCTGACATGGGACCAATAAAGGCAATTCCGAGACTAAGCTATCAACTTGATACTTGAGACATCATTCATATCTGTGCCTATACTTTGTATATAAGTGTTTCTGTATATATATATATAGATCGTACTGAGCGAAAGGAAGGAATCAAAGTGGGGAATCATTGGAAACGACCCCACGGCAACACATTCACTCCCCCAGGCCTCTTGCTCCTGGGAGTTGCCAAGAGGGCAGCTGGAAGTTGGAGCGTCTTTCTCAGCCTTGAGCCTAGCTTCCATGTTCTCAACCCCAGCAAATGCATTGGCATCGATCTCAGGGTCTTTGCTGGCCTGCAAGTCAATGCGAGTGAACGTAATGAATATTGAATATATATTGGTTGGTTGGTTTGTTTGTCTCCCCTTTTTGGAATGATTCAGGTGAAAGCCACAAGAGTTTGGTTTATATATACTTGCCTTCCCCATCTTGCGATGGATTTCTTCCTGAGAAGACTGTTGTTCCCTTTTGTTCTGCTCTTTGACCACCACGAGGAACTCATCCGCACCGTCGTAAACGTTCTTCCTTCACCCATCAAACGATACTGTCATGGAGCCTATAGAGTCTGTACACTAAGTTTTTTGAGGAGAAGGATCCAACCAATAGCAACCAAGAAAAGAAGGAGACACGAGTTTGTTCTGTTACGCATACTGGGCTGGGAAACAACGGGCGAAAGTCTCCTGCAGTGAGTCGTTGGCATGGTTTCACATGCTTTCTTGGCGCCCTGAATCCTTGACCTTGTAGGACGAGCAAAAGGGTCTGGGTGGCTCATGTTTGTACAAGTTTTGTGATTGATGAGATGGCATATCTTAACTCATCTCAACCAATATAGCACTTATAATTTGGGTTAACCTTTTTTTAAACGAGGGACGTGGACCAACCGAGATCGTCCTTCATTTCTTTCTCTGAGCACCACTGTTCGTCCACCAAAACGGTCATGGCATTCTTTTTCTTGACAACTATCTCCAACTGAGAAATAAAGGCATCCTGCAGGGGGAAAAAAATCAATGATATTTGGCACCGTTTTTGCAAACAAATATGTTTTGACAACATAACTCGAGCATGTTGCTGGTCACCTGTCCTTATCCCAGTTAGCATTGATCAGGAGTTGCGCCATAGTGTTTTGATCTTTGGACCGCCACTGTTCCCGAACCCAATCTGGAACATTCAAAGCCGTCTTACTTTTGTGATTTGCCATCATCCTACGCAGCCTGGCTTTCGCCGCTTCCCTCATGAGGTCCTTGTGGCGCAGCTGGTACAAGATAAGGCACGTTTGTATTGGGTTGAAGGTATAGGTATATACATTTAACTATATATATATATAGTTATAAATTTATATGTTGATAAAAGACAAAATGAAATTTTCAAATATGTGCAGGATGAATCCACATAAGCACCCGCACATATCAAATCCCTATACACCACGGGTCCTTTCGGCTAGTTGGTTTCTTTGGCGGTCTGGCTCGGGTCTGTGGTGGAACTTCTCCAGCCTTAGTCGTGCCGTTGCTAGTGCATGAAGGTAACGATTTTAGTCACAGTATATACATATGCAAATATCGAAATGCCATTGTGGGACTGGGGTTCGAACTAACTGAGTTTTTTCCGGTTTGGAGTCAGCACTAGACGGACTAGACTCAGCAACCGCCTTCCTGGAAGCATCAGTAGCGATAGAAGTCTCAGAAGCCTTCCGACAAGCTATATAGAACAGAATTTGATTCCAAAAAATGAGAATATACTGCGTATAGATTTGGCGTTGCCCAGGCCTGTGGCTGATCCAACTGGCCCACCTTCTCTGCCGGCGAGGCAGCAGGGACCAAACGGCCAGCAGCCTTCAACTCCTCATCTGTTGCCTGGGGCATGGACAAGCAAGACAATTGTGAAGGGATGTAAAAATTTTGGAGATGGCCAGAAGTTCAAGGGCAATTATTATGATCATCTTTGAGAAATCGTTTCAGCCTATAATTATACAGCATATCCATTTCAGCTTTAAATCATTTCTTCCATTCTGTTTATCTTCAATGTTGCTTTTTGCACATTGTATGTCAAAAAAATTGAACGTGACTGTGCCCATCCCAATCCATAGGCGTGCCTTCTGCGTCTCAGCAGTTGCAGTCTCTGCGTCAGAAACCTGGGAATCAGTGGGAAAGTATCAGACATGGTGGGTGCTTAAGATGGAGAGTAAAGGGATATAGCTTGCATTCACAGTTTTAACAAACCCAAGCAGCCGGGAGGATCAATCAGTGCCAAGAAACCATCACGGGAGTTTCAGGAGCCTTTTGATCTTGGGAGTTTCGAGCTTGAAGGGCCTGTGCAACGATCATGGCTGATAAATGAGGGGTACATTTTCGAGCACCATATGGCTCTGGTGATAAAGAATCTTCCGTTTTTTGATTCGTGAATTGAACAGGTGCAATGAAAAGATCTAGGGTATAGACTTGATTTTGTGAAGGAGTTCAACATCAACACATGTATATAAACGATAAATAGTAAAACCCTTAAGTCCTTAATTGCCACTGGGCCTGAATCTGGACTTCAAGCTCACGTTCTTCCAGTTCAAGACGGTCAGCTTCGCTCATTACCTGATCCATTCCTTCCCCTAATGTGGTACAACTCCACACCCGGGAGGTTGTCAGCGCACCACTCGACATGCCACAGCGCAAGCTCTCCCAGGAAGTCCCTGTTTTAGCCAAATGCCATCAACCCTAGTTCATGCGTGTGCTGCAAATGCATTTTGTTTCGTAACTTGCATCATATGAAGCATGATAATTCAATGATCCGTAGCTTTCAAACCAATTTGCTTACCATTTTTTCTGTCACAGCTGCCATGAGGTATTCTGGCATGGCAAATTGTCCGCACTGAATTTGAAAAAAGGCCATCTTTGGCCAAAAGTTTTGCCTTCCAAATGGACCTCCGTAACCCATCTTTTTGCTACGGTTTGCTACGGGTTTCTATGGGTTTTCTACGGTTTGGCTACGGGTTAGAAAAACCAGGTTTTTTCCAGAAAACCAGGTTTTTACGGCTATCCACGGGTTTTCTACGGCTTACTACGGTTATTCTACGGGTTGTCACCCCATGACCATTTTTGGCATGATTTTTCATAAAAATGATCAAAAATGCTTACAAACTTGTTCAAGGAGAGGTTTCCGTACCAATAACTGTCCCAAAAAATAGTCAACATGGTTGTGATAATCCATAAAAATTGTCATTGCGTGGGGATCAGCATGGAAGTCAAATTTAAAAACCTTAGTTTTCCAGTTTGGGGGGTTATATATCCCATTTGTATATACGTAATATAGAAAGGCTTTCCCGCATTTCCACGCAATGCCAATTTTCTTTCACTGTGCCACAGAGGTTACTGTGAAGGCAAATAGGCTAACTCAAGGTCCTGGCTTTGGGATGAGATGGGCCCAATCATCAGGGATTACTAGGTGTCTCCCCCGTCTCAAGTAGTTGAAAACTTCCTGCAGCTTGGCATAGCCCAGGTCGAAGCCTTCCTCCGACATATGCTGGTACGACATCTGTGCAGGCGGCGGCCGGCATGAAAAGGGCAAATCCGGGATACCACATGCAGTGGCCGTCATGTCCTCCCAAAGATCGCATATGCAGCGCCCAAACTGCACCGTATATTCCCTTAGCTCCAACACCAATGCTGTAACCAATTCTATAGAAATATACTCAAACCATTTTGGAAATATAGAAGCCGCCGTGTTTCGAAACAGGTATAGTGCCCAGCCTAAACTCTTTGAGGTACCAGTGGGGGATTTCCCATGTGCAAATCAAATCCCTTTGGTTATGCAGTATAGATTTCAGAATTTCCAAATTCAGAATCCCTTTTCACAGGGTCCCTCATGAAAGAGACCGGTGTCAACAAAGGGTTGCAACCTCCCAGAAAATTGGGTTATATAATTGATTATGGTTTCATTTTTAAAGGTGGGACAGAATTTTAAATGGTAAGGCATCCATTTTTTAGAGTACGGAAACCATAAGCACAGGACATTGCTATATATATGGGTAAGAATCCCTCAGGGTTGTGACATACAGAGAAAACAACCCAAAATCAAAAACAACCATATACAAGATTGGAATCCCAGGGTCTCAGTTTTCTTCAAGGCAGAGGTGCCTTTGTAGCAAGACTTTCCACTCTTGGACTTGTAGTGAACTACGGTCTTTGGTGCCTTCTCCCTGTTTACCCTATTTTTCCATTGAAGCACACCCTTGTCTACCCTCAGGACATGCCGAGAATTCGAGTACGCAAAGTGCCGCTTGGGCGTCTGACTGGAGTAGTGGGCCATCCACCAACCAACCCTCCAAACCTGAGCGGTTGCGGGGAAGATCCTATTTTTTCTATATTGATTACAAGGGGATGTGGCGATGGGACCTGTAGAATCTTCAACCAAAGACAGTGGAAACATGCAAATGGTCTTGTCACCCCTTTCTGTAGAAAAATTAGCCACTGAGGATCAGCACGGCTGTGCGTCGGAGAGGTTGGTAAAGAAGCCACAGAAACTCCACAAACATAGGGTAGAACTCCATGTTAGAATTTCTTGGCTGCTCCAGGGTGAATACCCCCCCCAAACACACGGTGAGCACCATGAGGTATAGAGTCCTGAGTGGTTGCATTGGGTTCAAGGTCGTCATATATATAGTCATATATAAGGTTTGTTTGTATATATCTATATATTCTATAGAGGTCTCTATATACATCCCCTTCAATTTTGTTTGGTCCCATTGGAGTGAGTTCTGAATACATAGATTTATAAGAACGAAATGAAATGTCATGGGTCGGACAGAAAGAATGCGTTGAGTTAAGAGTCCGCTCCAGCATAGCATTTGATTGGGAAACTGAGGCATACTCATCGAAACCAACACTTGCGCAGGGAGCCCTATTGCTGGTTCCTTCGTTGACCGCTGTCCAGCTGCCACACCTTATGGCGTAGAAAGCTAGAAACCGCCCAAAGCGGGATCTCAAGAGGCAAGCCACTGCCATCCTAAGTTCAGATGCCCAAGCCATGGAATTGAAATTCAAAAGGGTTATACTACTGTTTTTATATTGGGGGATATTAAAGAACACATCCATGAGAAATAAACGGGTTCAATCATGTTGCCTAGGGACGCAAATCCTGAAGGACTCAAGATGTCAAATGGATTTGATGTTCTTGTTTTCGTCCCGTCCCGGCTTGTGAAGCTCCCATACAATAGGTCCAGGCTAGCAGTCCTGTAGCCACTCAACTTCATCATCCTGCTCAAGTTGCCCTTCCCGGCATAGAACTCCACCACTTCAAACGCCTGGCATGCAGAAAATATGTGATTAGTGATTTCTGACCATTTAATTGCTTACGCTGACGGACCTGTTTTGTCTTGAGTTAGCACGCTGATGGGCCAGCTGTTCGCCCTTGACAACCCCCAAATCGTAACCTTGGGCCAAATGGTAACCTTGTTCACCCTTGACAACCCCCACCCACAGAGCCTGAGAATCACCACCTTGGAGATTCGAGGTCCAAAGGACGCAAAGGATTATCGAAGCCAGGACCTGAGAGGCGGGGCCGCGACTTCTGGACTATAATTTATACTTCACTGATGCCCGGTCAAACACCAACACTGGGGTATATACAAGGGTTCCAACATGACAGGTTCCAAGAAATTAAAACCTATGCAGGTCTCAGGATCCAACCTTGGGGCATTTCATTAGGCTGAGCCGGTACATCAGCGCATCAAGGTCCAAATCGGGAGACATGGGCATGATCGCCCAGCTATGTTCCTTTGTATACACGTTGGAATTGAACCCAGGATGGCTTCAGCACTCGATTTGGTTTGTAAAGGCATCCAAAACACTAGTCACTAGTCAAATGTGACTGGAATGATGCATCACCCCCTCCGACCACAGACAGGAGTATGTATGCAACCTTTTAATTGAAAAGATCCGATAACCCAAGTATGTACGGTAAGCACCACTGACTTGTGAAACTTAACCAGGTTGATATAAACAAGCCAGTTCTTCGAGAACGCTTTGCAAACTGAGAATTGGTCTTGACCTTGAACAAATTCCTGCGCAGGAATGGCATCCGCCTGCATGGACTCAAAGCTGACACCTGCCAGGAGTGGCGATAGGGCTGGTTAGGTTAGACTTTGGGTTGGAGTGAAGTGGGGATGATTTCATTTGTTCTATATAAATAAAAACAGTTTATATATTGGAAATGGTCATGTTGAGAAGTGTTGCGACGTTTCTGTCTATATAGCAAAGGCTTACAGGCCAGAAAGGACATGTCCACTGTTTTTTTCTGCGCGCTGATGCTGGCTTGCCATTGCCCCATTTACAGCTGCCTGCCGCCCGATGCTACAGGACACCACAGTCAAAAGCACAAATGAAACATATATATAGTATATCTTTATATATATTAAGGGAATCAACCAATAAAAGCTTAGACTGCGTCATTGACCTATATATATATATATATAGAATCAAATATATTAATATGTTTTGATTTTTTCTATATTGCCATGTGAGCCCATCACCGGTTCTAAGGCAGGCAGTTGTACCCCGTAGCAACCTTTTGAAGATCATTGGAACTTTCATCTCGCATATATCACAAGAACCCTTGAAAAAGAGACGCTGCCTAGTCCGCAGCCTGAAAGCCACTTAAGTGGGCCAATTAAGTAGGGAGTCAATCACTCTCTGACACCTCTGCCGGCAAATCGTTCTGCTCCTCGTTCGCGAAGAAGAAGCATGCCAAAGAACCGTTCAGCTTCAAACGCTTGATCTCCTCGCCGTCTTTGCCATAGCCGTCCAACTCGCCATCAATGCCCATGGCCTCGGCTACACGGCCGTGTGGTTTTATAAATGGGCCTTGAGACATAAAATCCTATATATAAGAAAAGATTTGTATAACCATTGATCTTGGAACGGGAAGGCTTCCATGGAAACTGCCTGGGAAGAAATGGAAGAGTGAGGGGTTTGTAATATATGTTTTTTTTCCTATACCTCATCCCAATGAAGTTACCAAAGTTGAAAAAATAGAATTAATGGCCAGAAATTTCTTTGCCATGACCCTAAAACTCTGGCCTGCCAATCGTGAAACTGACATCCTTATAAGCTACCATGGTTTGATTCGAGTGGCTGCAATCTCTGCACAACGCACCGCAATTGCCAGTTTGTAGCGTCTTGGGGCACTGGAAGACTGGAAGGTGAAGGAATGCAAATCATAGTAAGTTTTCCAATCATCATTCATCACTTTGACACCACATCCATTCCTACTCCAGTATGGCATGAGCTTGCACCACCCAAGCGGGGACAACTCATCAAGGACGGCTCTTTTGAGTTGTTTTTCGTTCTCCTCTAGGCTGGCTGGAAATTTCTTTGCAAAATCCATGAGAGCTTTGACAAGAGAATTTTTGCGCAAAGGGTTGGACATGAGCTCAGAGCCTGGCAAGCGGACTGCCCTTCCTCTGGGTTTTCTCTTGGGAGCGGGGCTAGCCTTTGCCTTTGCCTTACGCTTCGCTGCGGCGGTCTTGGTGCGAGGGTTGGGGTCAGTCTTTGCCTTCGCTTTTGCCTTTGCCTTGGCAAGCTTTGCTGTTCTGGGGCTGCTGGACTCTGACACAGGGGGAGTACCCATCTCAGAATCGTCAACCTCAACCTCGGTAGCCTGGACCTTTCCTTTTTTGCTTTTCTTGGCCACGGCGTCTGGCTGGCTGCCAGCAGAAAGAATTTGTCTTTTTCTTGATTTCTTTGGCGAGGGACCCTTACCATTCTTTCCCTTCTTACCTTTCGCTTTCTTTCCCTTGCCTTTCTTGTCTCGCTTTCCCTTGTCCTTTTTGGTCTGCTTGAATTTCAATTGCTGATCCCTTGTCACGAAGTCATCATCCCCTTTGCTGTCCCCTGGGTTCGAATCAGCTTTTTGGTCAGCCACCTGCAGGGAGCTGGCATGCATGTTGCTATACATGTCCTATGCAGTTCAAACTTTACATATATAGAAAACACAGTGAAGGGTACCGTAAACCACACATATGGAGTTCACATATCATGTCTGGGCCCCAACAAAACTTCACCCAATTAAAATCAACCCCGAAAGACCCATATTCATGTTGGACTTATATACATGTTAAAAAAAAATCAAGTACCTTCTATACCTCCAATACCTATACTCATGGGAAGAGCCTCCACATTGGCCACTGATTCTGCAGGAGCATCCTCTGGAAGTTTACGATCAGAAAGGACTGGGGGCGATTCTGACTCAGGGGTATCAGGCAACTTACCTTGGTATTTCTCACGTCGCTGGTTCCCATTCAAATCAGGGGATCCCGAAGGCAAAGGGGAAGGTCTTGCGGCGGCCTCCCTGGCAGCCTCCTCAATCTGCTCTCCCGACATTGGCAACGTGTCGGGCTCCGTAGGCATTGTACCTGATGAAAACAGATTGGACAACTTGGGCATATATTCTAAGAGCCTGAATTCAATAATATATTTATGAGATCGATTTTGATAATGCAATATAGACTCATGATTTATAAACCTTAACAATTGGGTTCTATATATATACAGGAACCTGCATACTCCGATTTTTCTACATACAACCATATATAGTCCGGCCTGAACGGCTTGGTGTAGGCACCGGTGGGGCTGGAAGGGCTGCCAATTCAGCCTTTCTGGCCCGAATCCTGAGGGGATGACAAGACCAGCTATGATTTTTTGGTTTTAACAAGTCGATCAACCATCAACTGTTTTGGAAAGATTGTAAAACCGATTTTCGATTGATGAGGATTCGGGATATCTGTGTGTGTGTGTGTCAGTAAGAACCCAACTCAGCCAAACGTTTCTGCGCTTTCTCCAGATCAGCTGCACGGTCGTCGCCTGGGCGTTTTTTTTTTCCAGAAGGTTGCCAGATAAAAAAAAAAAACTGTATATATTTCCCCCATCCGCAGTATATATTTGAAAAATCGAACGAGAACCTATATGTTGTGGAAGTTATATAATTTTTATATATGGCATTGTATGCTGAACCCGTGTACAACCCTTGCAAAATCTCAGCCCAGCGCCCAAGTTCACCACAGGAGGATTTGCAGCTACTTCTCCGGGACTTTGCTCAGGAGTGGCAGCCGCTCGGGCGGGATCAGGATTGGTGTCACCAACGGGCAAAGTGTCAGGTGATTCAGATCCCTGGGATGCTTCAAGTGCTTCTGGTTCCGTGGGGTCAAAAGCATCATCGTCGGCCTCCACCATTGAATCCTGCGTAAAATATGGGCAACCTTTGTTTTGGGATAGGCAGCCCGCAAATTTTATGGATGCTCAGAGTTGTTGTTTGATTTGAACATTAAAGTGATTGGGTAAGAGGTATAAGATGACAACAACTTTAATAATCCCCCCGCTCCTTCGAACCGCGGGATCGTTTCTCCTCCATCCTCCGGTTGATCTCATCGCAGAGCTCCTCCGCATGGAGGCCCAATTCCCCATTTTATGTTGTGGGTTGGATGTATAGCACACCCCAAAAAAGTTACATGGTCCACTTTGCAATAATGTACATATCATGCATAGCAAAGGTTGGGCATATATGTGTGTTTTCTTTTTTTATATATGTATAATGCCATCTATATAAAAACCTCTTGGATGGTAAAAAGATTGTAGGCCGCGTGCAAACAAACATGTGTCATAGGACCAAAATATCGTTTTGTTCTTTATACATGGGTGACATTTGTATCCCATTGAATTGTCACAAGTAAACTCCCCAATTGCCACGGGTTCTCCTCAAGCAATGGGTCCAGAATCAAGACCAGCTCTTGGAACCTCTTGTCCTCAGCGAGCTGTGTGAAAACACGAGGACATAAAAACATAATTCTTTTTCCAAATATACGTTTAGCACATTTGTTGGGTACAATATGCGACACAAAATGACCTATAAAATATATATCTTGAGTGCTCAGCCAAAAATCAGTGGATGGCTGCTGCTTACGTGCTTTCATTTTCACCAAGCCTAAGAACTTACGCGTCATCCAGCTGTCATGGACCACCTGAGTGTCGGGAATCTTCTTAGAGAACATGTGGTAGAGATTGGAGACTTCCTCACGCAAGGGGTCTACAAATGGCTGAGGTCGGCCATCAGCTTCTGCCATTTTAACCAGCAAAGGTTTCAGAAAGCCGTGGACGTAAGGGTAGCATGCCGTCTTGATACACTCAGACATCTCAGGGGGAAAAAGGACCGTGTCTTCTTCACGAAGATGTGCCCTGACGTGCTCATCACGCTCCCATTCCACCGCCATCCCGGAAACATTGAGCCCTTTCTGGCCATCATCCATTTCTACAGGCACTATTGCCGTGCCCATGCTAAAAGACTTGTAGCTGGTAAGAGACCACTCTTGTTGATCAACTCCCGGGCCAAATGCTTCAGCATGAATGGTGAACTGATTTTATTTCAAATATGGTTTGTTATTCCTGATCCAAACTCCACCCCACTTGACAACTGCAAATCCAACCGGCAAGCAGGAGAACCAATGACCGGCAATGCCTCGCCTCGTCTCGAAAGCTTCCACGATCAGCTCCGATGTCAGAAGAAAATATGGCTACAGCGCGGCAGTCAATGGTGGATGAATGTAACAAGAGAGATGGAGTTAAACTATATACAACATCAAAAGGTTGACTGTTTTCATGTTTTGCGACCCTCCAGTTTCCACTTTAAAGTGTTGGCTATATATAGCAGAGGTCGCCACCTTTTCAGATTGGGTTTGAGTTCTTCATTGGGAATTCTCTATAATAAACAATATTGGTTCACATATATAAGGTGATGCGATTGGGTTCCAGTATAACTACAATCATGGCCCATGTTTGTACTTTGAATTGAAGACATCATCACCATGTGATAAAAATCTTCTACGAGCCATTGCGCAGGCACCTCCAGCTGACTTCTGACCGGTCTGGGGGTCAATAATGGCATCATCAACCTACAGATACCCCTTCAAGATCCCTTAAAAGAGGTATTTCTAGAAAAACCAGGTTTTTTGAAAAAAAACCAGGGTTTTACGACAGGAGGGTCAAAAAGACGAGGTTTCCACTCGCGACCTACAAATTTGTAGGTTAGAGGTTCTCTAGGTATATATATATATTATACATATATATATATATATATATATCTACATATATTATATTCATATGTATATATATATATACATGTATATCATATATACGAATATACATATATATATATATATATATACATAATATATATATATATCTACATATATTATATTCATATGTATATATATATACATACATGTATATCATATATACTAATATACATATATATATATATGTATACATAATATATATATATATGTATACATATATATATACATAATATATATATATGTATATTATATATATTATATATATATGTGCGTTTATATACATACGTTCATACATACATACATACATACATACATACATACCTACCTACCTACCTACCTACCTACGTACGTACGTACGTACATACATACATATATATATATATATGGGAGTCGTTCTAAAACCCATGCAAGATTTTTAGTATCCAAGTGACATCTGCGGATATGGACGCGTCTTTTTTGCTGCAGTGGCGAAAGGGCCCGAAAGGTTCGCGAAAGGTCTAAGCACCTACTATATATGACTAGATGTATGTGATATAGTATTCATGCTTGGCAGCTACAGTTGCATTCATACATTCATTGAACAAGAATTTTGGATAATTTTGGGAGTTTTTCTCAGATAGGAATGGGTGTTAGTATTGGAACTGAAACACCCGCCCATCCTGTCATGAGACCTGAGTTTTAAACTTTAAACATAATTTTTGTAGGCGAGAAATCCGCGGAAGGTATGCGAAAGGTTGGCGAAAGGCGAGTCTGCCAGGATCCCACCTTGGCCCAAACTGGTCTAGTTTGTCTTGCAATGTTGCCACTGCAAAAACCCTTCAAAGTCTTTTCAACTTGTGTTTCCGTTGTCGGGCAATCTGTAAAACGACTTAGGCGAATGCTTCCACTTCTCGTTTTAATTGAAGTTGATGTTTCCAATGCAATCCTCGTGGAAACCTTCAGTACGAAATATGCACACGAAAACATGAGAACACTTCCCTGTCCCGATTTTGCTGGGGCGCGAAAGGTTCGCGAAAGGGCGGCGAAAGGGTAGTTTTGAGGAACCATAATTTTTAGCAACCCCGATTCTTCAAGTATGTATATATGATAGTATATATTATATATTTATGGATGTATACACGTTATATCATACAAATGAATACAACGTACATAAAATACATGCTTTGAACGTATTGAGGCCTGCATCAGTGAAATGAACTTCCGCAAAGGATTTTGTATGGAGTGAGAATCTCAGCTTGCCGCTTGTAAAAACATTGAGAAACCTCTCAGCAGCAGTTTTCACTCTGCCAGAGGAGTCCCGAATTTCAACAGGCCTGAACAACAGAACATACACATCTTGAAGTCAGAAGCTTTCGGGCCTCGGAAATTGATTGTGATTTGTATCCTTCACTTCCATTGAGTCAATGAAAGAATGACAAGCTAATGGTGGTAGCGAGTACAACATGTCCTCAAAGCCTGCCTCTCTTTGTTTCTGGGACCCTTCAAGCGCAGGAGGGTTCTTGTTCCTTTAGTGTTTGGGTCCTCCGGTCCCTGCCAAAGCATGAGACACTTGGACACAGAGGCTGGCGCTACTGGCTTGCTCGCTTATTTGGCTCATGGTTGGAAGCATATGGTGCTGGGAGTCGGAGGACATCCGCCTAAACTGTGCCTGGGAGTGTTCCAAGATGTTCCAAGACTAATTCAATTGCTTGGTGGTCATGCGGCCCCAAGTGCTTAGCTTCCATAGCTTTTAAGTTTGAAGTTGGCAATTACAATGAGGGAGCCCTGGGCGTAATTTGTGTTCAGGATTGTATGGATGAAGCTCCTTTGTTGTTTGGAGCTTAGCAAGTTTGGGAAATGATCTGAAGCTTGCTGAAAGATATTGGTGATGTCAAATTGACCACAGGTTTTGGCCGATCTTTGTTTCGACCATATTTGCCCAGGGCCAAGTTTCAGAGCACTGAAACGCCGCCCCTCACAGTCACAAGGAAATGTCACCGGTTCTGCCGAGGTTTGGAGCACCCTCATTCTCGCCATGTTTTGCCAGATACTGAGGAATCCCAAGATAAACATGAGGTTGTGTGAAAATAGGGTATCCATTGGTATCGATTGGTATCCATTGGTAGTCACCCCCGAAAGTTGATGATTTATATTGATTTATCATATCCTTTCCCATTCAAGCGTTGAAATGGCAATAACTAAGGGTGACACGGTGACACACATCAAATCCAAGCTCGGAGCTCACCAGGTCTTATCATCTCGACGGTCCTGTCCTTGGTACTGGCCGGGAAGAGTCCGAAGCCAATATAATCGAATGGATTTATTCAATATTGAATTCGCAATATTAATTTAAGGGGAAAAAAATCAATCAATAGAAAAAAATAAATTTAAGAAAACTAATTAATTAAATTGGAAATGCAGACGAATTTCCTATAATTTCCTGAACATTATTTTATTATCTATTTTTAATATACGTTTAAATGAAAGGTAGCGCTAGCCACCTGATTTACATTTGGAATATTTAGTTATTTTCTTCTATGGATAGTATAGGATACTAATTTTGATCTAAATATTTAATTATAAAAAAAATTATTAATTATTCCTCTAATATTACGATATTGAAATGAACGTTTTAGAAATTACCATATTAATTTTCTTATTATTTTTTTCTTGAACATCGTTTTTCTGTTTTATTTCTACAATTTGTTTGTTTTTTAAGCTTTTGGGACGGATACCTAATTTTTATTATTATGTGTTTATTTGATTATACCATAATAATAAAATTTATTTGATTTATTTTAGTTATTGTATTTTTGTATATTAATTATTTTTTATAATTAATTAAATTTATCTAATTTA
>CAMXCT020005164.1:0-21567 GCA_947184155.2 Cladocopium goreaui
CCACTCCCCTTCATCATCACTTCCCTTCTTCACCGCTTCCCTTCGTCACCACTTCCCTTCCTCACCACTTCCCTTCGTCACCACTCCCCTTCATCATCACTTCCCTTCTTCACCGCTTCCCTTCGTCACCACTTGCCTTCCTCACCACTTCCCTTCGTCACCACTCCCCTTCATCATCACTTCCTCAAGGTCAATTTTCATAGCTTCTTATTCTTTTGTTATGTATTGGTACATTATGTATTGTTATATTATGTATTGTTATATGATCTACCACCCTTCCTCAAGGTCAATTTCATTGCTTCTTATTGGTTTGTGATGTATTGGTACATTATGTATTGTTACAGGATCTACCACCCTTCATCATAGTCAATTGCACCAAGTAAAAAGTCATTCGTAACTCGGAAATTGCTTCCCAACTTCCTTTGATAATATATATAGTATATACAATATATATATATATTATATATAATATATATAATATATATAATACATATAATATATATAATATATATAATATATATAATATATAATATATAATATTTATAATATTTATAATATTTATAATATAAATAATATATATAATATATATAATATATATAATATATATAATATATATAATATATATAATATATATAATATATATTATATATATAATATATATATAAGATATATAATATACTATATATAATCTATATAATATATACTATATATAGGATATATAATATATATAATATATATAATACATATACTATATAATACATATATATAATAAAAAATATAATATAATATAATATATATAATATATAATATACATAATATATATAATATATAATATAATATATATATATAATATATATAATATATACAATATAATATATATATATAATATAATATATATAATATAATATATATATATAATATATACAACATATATAAGGTATATAATATATAATATAAAATATAATATATAATATAATATATATATATTATATTATACATATATTATATATAATATAATATTATAATATAATATAAATATAATATAATACAATATAAATAAATTTAATAGTAATATAAATATAAGATAATATAATATATATATATATATGTGTGTTTCATAACATGTATGTATGTATCTATGTATGTATGCCTGTCTGTCGGTCTGTATGTATGTATGTATGTATGTACGTACGAATGTATGAATGTATGAATCTATGAATCTATGAATCTATGAATCTATGTCTGTATGTATGTATGGATGTATGCATTGATGTATAAATGTATCTATCTATCTATCTATCTATCTATCGAGCTATCTATCTATTTATATATATATATTTATCTCTATATATATATATATTTATATCTATTTATATCTATTTATATCTATTTATATCTATTTATATCTATTTATATCTATTTTATATATATATATTCATATCAATTCATATCTACTCATATCTATGTATCTATGTATCTATGTATTTATGTATCTATGTATCTATGTATCTATGTATCTATGTATCTATGTATCTATGTATCTATGTATCTATGCATGCATGGATGGAAGGATGGAAGGATGGAAGGATGGAAGGATGGAAGGATGGAAGGATGGAAGGATGGAAGGATGGAAGGATGCATGGATGCATGGATGTATGGATGCATGGATGTATGGATGTATGGATGTATGGATGTATGCATGTATGCATGTATGCATGCATGTGTGTCTGTATGTATACATGTGTAATCATGTAATCATGTATATGTATTACATATTGCTACGTGTTACGTGTCTACGGATAGGTCATCACATTTGGGTACCTACCATAGCCATAACTACTAGCCACCTGCTTGGAAGGTCACCCAGACCGTCCTCGTTGTAGTCCACTGAAAGCGCTGCTTGCTCTCCTGTTCGGACAACACCTGGAGAATCAGTCGGTCCGTCTGACTCAGTCGCCTCATCTTGGTCGCTGACTTGAAGAATGAAAGTCATCAAAAACAGAGTTGTTTCGCCTGTTTTTTGTCATTGCTGTTTATTCAGCAAAACAGAATATCAATTCATTGAACAGTGCCTGAAACATCGTGGAAGTATCAATCAAACGGAGAAATCGATGGGAAGGCACGAAACCTGCCCCCCTCATGGATGACTACCAGAGGGCACACGCTCCACCAAAATTTAAGCCACTCCCAAACCGAACCATCATCTGGGACTGTCTTTTCATTTGAAACCCATTCGGACTCCCATGTATCAATGGGAAATTCAGGATCCTAAAATGGAGGTACGTTAGTACCATATGTTTGGCCATATTTTCTGGGGATATTCCCTGAAATTTAGGTCTGAAAAATAGGCCTTATATATGGTAGGTACCTCCAATGAATCGGATCCTGAGATGGCCAGTGAATGTATCTGGGTTTTCTCTATTCCAAAGGCCATATCTTGGGGCCCCTGCTACAAAGCCATAGCACAAAAATCATGGCTTCCCGCTGGTGAAATCCGCCAATATCGTCGCTACTTTCATTCCCAAACCTACAATATGTCTATGTTTGGAAAAAAAAAACCATCCAAATCCCATCATCTACCATCTACCATTTACCCAATCCAGCCATACCCACCAAACGCCTCCGGCACGGTTCAGTTGCGCCGCGCTTCGGCTGGGCATGTACTGTCGATGCTTCAGACACGCGGGGGATCGGCAGTGCGTGGAGTCCAAGACCAAAGATCCCGAGGCCGTCTCGAAGGCAACCTAGGTCCCAAGCCACAGGCCATTCAAAGAGCTTGGGATTGTCCAAAAGGTCCCAACCTAGAAATGTATATTAAAGTACTATATATCTATATATATATCTATATCTATATATATATGGAAATATCTATATATCTATATATCTATATATAGATATTATGTATATATTTGTATATACGTATACATATACATATATCCTTAAAGTAAAATCAATGATGTTACCCATCATAGTGATAATCCACATCAGGCTGATCCGGTCTGGTAAATTTGTGTTGAATCATGAGTAAGGTGACCTATGATGGCACCCCAAATGGTAATTTTAAAAGGGAAAATAATACAATCATGATTAATCATTATTATAGTACAAATAGTGATTCAAATTATGTTATTGTAGTACTATTATAAAACAATCATTTTAACTACAAATAGTGATTTATTTATGATTAATCATGGTTTAATAGATTTTAATAGTGTACCCCAAATGATGAATCATGATAAATAAATACAAATAAACCACTATAAACCATGGCGTACAGCATACCTTATTTTCAGACATACCCAAGTGTCTTCGAAATGGTGACAATTGATGATGGAAGACAGGAAAACCTAAAAAAACTACCCTCCTCCCCATGCTCCACCATGGCAACCATCAAGGTGCTTGTAACTCCTGTGGGTGTTCCATGTTGCCCACAAGCACTTTGCCCACATAGAATGTCTTTGACGGGGCGTCATGATCAACTAGCGCTGCCTGTGCTGCTCCCAGCTGTTTTTCAAAATCTGAGATCTTGAAATCTACATCCCTGAGGCAAAAATAACCACGATAAGTGTTTGCTTTCCCCTTACCAACATGTTTAAGAACTATATGTCGGTAAAACATGAAACCAACCCATGTTTGATGTTTTATACCACCTATAAAAATGGTGATTTTGGGGATTGTTTATGATTGTGTTCACCACATTAAGTTCACATTATATGTAACTGAGTACATCACGTACTGTATCCAATTTGCTTGGTATCGAATCACCTAACTGGGATACACATCCAAGACCATGATAGAATATGTTCAGTTATTCAACTATCATGAGCCATCAGCCACTTACCATTCTCAGTGATCATTAACGTCAACACCCGACTCATCAACCCTGGTTGATGAAGATTTGCTTGGTCCCTGAATTGGCACCCCTTACCCCCAATGATCAACAGCCCGGGGGCGAATAAATAGCCAAGATTGACATTAACATTGATGGTGAAGCAATTCCATTTTGAATTGCCATAAACAAGCCATATTAATCAATGGGTTACCATTATCTAATATCATTTACAAGAATGTTAATATGATTCCTATCATGTTCAATGAATATATCGTCATGAATCATTTATGGTGGCACCGTCATTCTCATTAAATCATGGTAACTCCCTGTTTTTTCAAAGTGAAAGCCCCCAAATAAATTCCTCCATCTTCCACTCAAAAAAGGTCAATCCGCTCCAAAAATCCTTGATTTTCCACTAAATCCTCCATGTTCACCCATATTTCCACTATAGAAGCCCTCCATTTTCCTAACTTTAACCATCATTAACCATCATTAACCATTACTAAACATTGTATTTAACCGTATTTAATCATCATTAACCACATTACTTTTTCCATTGTCCCAGACACTTTTCGTTCCAAAGGGATGGACACAGTCACCGTTCCAGCCACTTGAGCAATGGCCCAGAGGGCCGAAAGGCCCAGCATCGCACGCAGCATGGCGGGACCGAGAGACGTTTAGGACGTGATCTTTACGGCAGAACGGTGGAAGAAAGATATGGTGACTCAGATTTACTCAGATTCATGTGCAGTACATACTGTTTGACTGTTTGTGTATTATATAATTATGTATATATCTATATATATGTATATACATATGTAATGTAATTACATATCTACATATATATATACATATCTACAGTAGAATCTACATATACATACATATACTGTATGTGTATATATATATATACAGTAAAGAAGTCAATACATACATCATACTAGATATCCCCTGAGCTGGCGGCCAATGAGTCAGGAACCAACACCCGTTTCAAGGGACTTCCTGGCGTAGGACTGCGGGCGGGGACCATGAGGGATTTGACATGGGGAAAGAATACCCGTTTATATAAGGCTTTATATATGTTTATATAAGGGACTAAACCAATAATTCTGGGTAAATTATAATATTTCACTAACCTGAATTAAGGCCGTTTTGGGATGATTCCCCTTACTAACATTTTGGCACTGAAAGGCATATGGGTATGGATCAATACCTATAAGTACCATTTTTAGGGTGATGAACATCCATAAATCCCAGCTATTTTGAGGTTCACCAGGGGTACCAGGTTTTGACACACTGCCATATGTTTATATAAGGGACTAAACCAATAATTGGTCATAGTGTTTGATAATGGTTAATGATGAGTTAATAGTGGTTCATGATGGCTTAATAATGGTTAATGATGGGATAATTATGGCTTAGTGATGGGAAAAAATAGTGTTTACCCTCTGGTCATGATGGATTTTGATGCTTTTTGACCATTTGTTTGATATTTGACCATTGATCATGTTTAATTCATACAATTTCATACATGAACAAAGGCTTTTTTTCCAGATATATTGCTGTCTCTGAGAAGGATATCTACCTCCTAACGGCAATTTTCAGAGGGAACATGATGATACATTGTGGGATTTGCGGGTAGCCTATTTTCAGACACACTCAAGCAATTATATATCATCAATGAAGTAGATAAACAATAGACAATGAATAGGTTGCACATGGATTTAGATGGTTGAGATATACAAAGAATTACCCCACTTGTAACGGGATGGGTATAGATTATGATCATTATTATTATAAATTCATCATCCACGTGTGAGTCACTTGGCTAGCTTCAGAGAGAACCATCCAAGCGGCTTCGCCTGAAGGTCCGCTGCGGGAGTGCAAGGCCTTGCAGGGAAGAAAGGACTTTGGGAACCTTATCAGGGAGGGAACCAGGACAATGGCTCCTGCTCCCAGGTATAGCTGGGCTATTAGCTTATATATTATCCTCTGGTAAACTAACGTAGCTATAGAAAATCACCATTATCAATGGGTAAATCAACTATTTCTATGGTAATTTTCAATCGCTATTTGTATGTTTACCAGAGGCAAAATCTTATGAATCCTGTTGAACTGGTATTTCACATCAACAGTCAGGGA
This sequence comes from Cladocopium goreaui, assembly GCA_947184155.2. Taxonomy (NCBI): domain Eukaryota; class Dinophyceae; order Suessiales; family Symbiodiniaceae; genus Cladocopium; species Cladocopium goreaui. Next base: position 5,972 of record CAMXCT020005164.1, read on the forward strand.
ATGTAAACGGGGCGTTTGGATGATTCTGAAATTGACCGACCTATGGGGCATTCAACACGGCTGGAAGGGTTTTACTGAACTTGGGATGAATTTGATGGGTGATCGTTAGTGTCACTATTAGAATGCGATATTTTATGGGGATACCCCTTATTTTTACAAAAAACCATGTGCGAATGTTATATATATATATACTGTATAATGTACATATTCCAATGAAAAGAGCTAGTATTCCCAACTCAAAAAGAAGGTACCCCCAGTCATATATCTACGGAACATCGGCCATTTTCTATGATGTTAAACTACCGGAGTGTAAGTAGCCCAAAGAACCTCCCATTTCATGAATTTGCTTAAGATGGCCAAAAAAAACAAATTCGTCTCTCTATACATGGAACATACATGTATGTGTATATATATATATATAACTATATAATATAATATGTATGTATATATGTATATATATATAATTATATAATATAATATGTATATATATATATAATAATAATATACATATATATATATATGTATAATAATAATATATATATATATGTGTATATATATATATAGAGAAATTCCCCAGTCATGGTGGGGAAAATCAAAAATCACCTTTACTAATTGATTGAATCATTGTGTTTCATGGTCAAATAATGTCAAAACTATGGATTTCAATCCTTGATTTACGAAAAAATCACATGACCAATTCACCCAATCATATTCAATCCACAGTAATTTCATAGTAATTACCCTCTGGTTATTTAACATAGCCATGGAAAATCCCCTATAAATGGAGGTTTTAATAGGCAAACCATCTATAAATTCGCCATGTTCCATGGCTATGTTAAATAACCAGAGGGTAAATCATGGCCAATCTCTGTTTTTCCCAGGGTTTACTTCAGCAAAACCTGGGTGGATCCCCTAAAACCCAAACCCGCAGTGGCGACACTGCGACACCTGCAGCAGGGACTCCAGCAGCCGACCCCCCAGCTGGAGAGCCAAGGCCTGACTCAGAAGGTCCAGCTGGAGTTGTGAAGATCGGCAGCAAAAAAAAGTTGTTTCAAAAACCTGGAGTTTTTTTGTGCCTCAAAAATGTCAAAAAAACTTGGTTTTTCCATTGAAACCGGAAAGCCCAAAAACTTTTGAGTATTCGGAAAAGCCATGGTTTCCGGTTAAGATTTTCCCTTCAACCAATCCACGCACTGAACGTAGGACTTTAAACATAAAAAGTAGGGATGTCAGATGATTTAAGTGTCAACAGTAGGATTTGACATGATTTAACCATGCGGAATAGGCATTTAAAACATCATTGAACCATCAAAAACAGTGATTATGAACCATCAAAGTATATTAAGCCAATTTAAGCCAATTTAAGCCAGTTTAAGCCAGTTTAAGCATCAAGAAAACAGGATTTGATTTAACCTTCACAAATAGAGATTTGGGGAAGCCACTGGGATGATCTGAGACTTGGAAATCCAAGATGCTGCTTTGGCAAAGAATTGGCAAAGAACATGCAAACATATACATGTCACATCTATGTGTATATGTATAATTATATAATATATACATACGGTGTACATATATATATATACATATATATATATATACATATATTGTGAACGATCTCATTTCACCAACATGCCTATCCATGGGTCTGTCCAGAGGCCTTCAGATCAGTTTTGCCAACCGGCGAACCTCCGCAGAAAACACAGGCTCAGGGCAGCCCATAGGTGCAGCGGAGGGTGGGATACGTGTATTCCCGGTGGAGCCATAGGTTTGTGCTACAGTTTTTGGAGGCCGTGGCAGGCCAAAAACAACAGACGCTGGGGTGACAGCGCTTTCAGTGGTGCATACAAAAAGCTGTGAGGTCGCAGCAGCGTTGTGGTGTGGCAGGGAACCTTTCCTTGTGTTTTGGTTGAGTTGCTACCGCATTTACATTGGTAGCGGAGCTCCCGACAGCCGTCGGGAGTATCCAGGAAGCTACCTTGGTGCAGAGCTGACAGTTTAGCTTGCTGCCAGGATCAGCAGGTGAGACTGATACCATGCTGCCAGGCAGTGATGGAGCCTCAGGCACTGAAGCATCCGAGACGGTGGGAGGAACCATATCCACCCAACTGGCATACTTGGTACCTAGCTTTGATCCAAGTAAAGACGATTTGCAACTGTACCAGCAGAAGGTCCAACTCGTGCTTGCAGTTTGGCCGCCATCGAAGCTTTCAGAGTTGATCACACGACTGATCCTGAATACAACAGGAACCGCATTCTCCAAGTTGCAACTGCATCATGCAGAGTTGTGTGTCAACGAGGAGAAGGGAGTTAGAAGGTTGATCGAGCTTCTTGGTGGTCACTGGGGAAAGACTGGGTTGGAACGTAGATATGCTGATGCAGAGAAGGCCTTGTATCAGTGTTCTCAGCTTGGGGACGAAAGCCATGATAGCTATTTAGCTCGTGCTGATGTTCTCTGGACGCGCCTCTTGGCACAGAAGCTGACTTTCGAAGATCTTCAGGCGTATGTGACCCTTAGGGGAGCTCAGCTGTCAAGTGAAGACAAAAAACGGGTCATCATTGATAGCGACAACTCACTGGAAGGGAAATTGACCATGGTCAAGGTGACGGAGTCCATTCGAATGTTAGGCACATCCTTCTTTCAGGAGATGACAGGTGCCAACAAGAAAGGGGTCAAGGCGAAGGTGTACGACCAGACCCTCCTTGTTGCAGAGGATGTGGAACAGTCAGGTGACCACGAAGATTCCGCACATGTCACAGGTCATGAAGATGTCGCTGAAGAGGACTATATCGAAAGTTTGGCCCAGGAGGGCGACGAGGACGCAGTGTTCGTGGCAGATTTTGAGACTGCTGCCACAGAAGTTGTACAGTCGGATGAAGATCTGGCAGCAGCGTTTTCGACTTACATGGAAGCACGTCGGAAGCTGAGTGAGAAGTATCGAGCCAGGGGATTCTGGCCAATCTCCAACAAGGGGAAATCCAAGGGCTTCAAGGGCAAGTCCAAAGGGAAAAATCCTTGGACCAGCCGGAAAACTCTGCAGCAGCGCATCTTAGAGAGCAACTGTAGGATTTGTGGCCGAAAAGGCCATTGGAAGAGCGAGTGTCCGAATCGTGGCCAGTCTATGTCAAGCACATCAGCCTCGACGGTCCCTGTAACTCTCTCAATGGGTGTCGCATCTTCTGCTGCCAGTGATGTTATGACTGCGGAGTTCATGAACCTTCCTGAAGTCCATCCGCCTGCACAGGACAACATCCGAACACATGCATTGAGTTTTGTACAGTCAGTTGTGTTCAATGTCACAGGTGAAAGTCCAAGCCAGGGAAATCCTATAAACATGAGGGATGTAAGGGAACGAATTAGGAGCCGGATTAAGGGTAATCAAGGTAATAATTCCAGAGTTGCATCCCTGGTGAGCAGGATTGAGAGTCGCCTTGCCTCAGCACCTGATCGGTCTGCAGTGAACCAAAATGCATCCGTGTACAGTATGCCGGGTCCGCAGACCAAGTGTTCGAAGTTGCCTCAAAGCCCGTTTGTCAGCCAGTCCATTTTGGACAAAAACCATGCACCGAAGGTATCTGAGCCGAAGAGCCCAATGCCTGATGCCTCGCATGACACCTCCGAGGTACTTTTTGCCACCCACGACACTTGGGGTATCCTTGACACTGGTGCCATAAAGACTGTGATGGGTAGTGATTTCGTACCAGGTTTTTTACGAAACGTTCCGGTCGACATCCGAAAACAGATTCGCAGGTGTTCCTGTGATGTGACTTTTCGGTTTGGAAATCAAGGTACTCTTAAATCTGAACATGCTATGGTGGTGCCAGTGTGTGGTTTCGATCTCAAGATCGCAATAGTTCCAGGAGCCACACCTTTTCTGGTGTCGAATACGCTTTTGAGAGCCTTGGAAGCCATGGTAGATACAAGTGCCAATCAGTTGATCCTTCCAAAACATGGTCAACACATACCACTGAAGTTGTCAAGCAAAGGGTTGTATCTAGTCGACATGAACTTGTTGTTTGAAGTGTCTTCTCTGAAGAAAGGCTCCAATCAGACAGCCGAGACTTTTGCCCAGGAATCCACTGAAAACGTGAGCCAGTCAGCGTCAGTTGCAGGTTCCGAGATGTTCACAAACACATGTTCCAAGGCAGGTCAGGCAGTCAAGTTTTCACCGTCTCCATCAACAGGATCCAATACCAAACATGAACATGAGAAGAGTTTTCCAGAATCACAGCCAGTTCTCCATGAAACACCTCAATGTGAAATGACAAAACAAATGGAATCCCCAAAGGGCATGTCAAGGATCCATAGATCACCGGAAAGATCAGAAACCGAGACCGTAAGCCCTGAATCTCAAACGTCAGCCCACCGTGAAGCATCAGCCAGATCGCTACTGAACCATGAGCGACTGGACAAAACGTCTCCAGCGTGTGCAAGCGGAGATGCCACGTCCGGAGACCGAGGACATCGACCACATGACTCTCGAGATGCTTCTGACAGAGAGGGTGCGATTCGGAAAGGCCCATCAGGGGAAATCATATGCAGAAGTCTGGGAATCGGCACCGGACTGGATTCGCTGGTTCCTGGGGCACTATCAGGAAAGCAGGGATGTGGAACACAAGAAGATGATTCGATTCATCAAGCTCAGGATCGAGGAGACCGAGGCCAGCGGGGGAGAAGTTCCACAACCAGCCCCAGTGAAGGCCAAAGTCAAGGCCGCTCCGAAGATCTTGGCAGCTTCCGCAAAGAGCCGCTCAGCGCCTCACCCAGATGCATGCCCCGAAGAGCCAGTCAATGCCGAGATGAGCAGCCTGCAAGCTCGAATGACCAGCCTCGAGCATGCGCTGCATCAGATCCTGGTCCATCTGACGCCCAATGTGCCAGCAGATCCAGTGCCGTCGACCATGGACGACGACCTCCCGGTGCTCCCTCTGGCATCCGAATGGGAGGATCCCTGGACAGCATGAGATTCAGTGAAGATGACCGCAACTGGGCGCTCATGGCCGGGGAGATAGATAAGTTTGTAGAAAGCCAGAGTAATCAGGAACGTAGGTACTTCCAAAGCCTGGTGTCCATGATGGAAAAGGAACTTCATGCCATAGAAACCAACACCAAGATCATAGGACCACCAGTTGATGTCGTGGAAGTTTTTTGCAGTCCAGAAAGCACTCTGACTGATCAGGTAAACCACCTTGGAGGCAAAGCCATCCGTTTCGGCCTGAACCAAGGCAATCTGCAGAATGCTGAGGGTAGGAGCAAGCTGTTCGGAATCATCTGTCGCCACCGGCCGAAGCATGTCTGGGTCAGTCCAACTTGCAAACCGTGATCCAAATGGTCGTTTTTGAATAGCCAGAAATCACTAGAGCTGTGGGACAAAATCCAATCTGAAAGAAAGGACATGCTCAGCCAAGTAGCCCTATGCTTGGTGATTTTCCGACACCAGCATCGATGCAGACGCCATGCACACTGGGAACAACCGAAGGGGTCCCTCATGTTTCTGTTGCCGTATCTAAATGAGTTAGATAGATACACTCTTAGTGCCAAACCTGACATGTGCATTGCAGGTGGACTCCAAGATCCACTCAATAGAAAGCCCATGAAAAAAGGAATGCACATACGTACCACGTCCAGACAATTGCAACAGCTTCTTGACCCACTGAGATGCCCAGGAATGCATGATCATCAGGCCATCGAAGGTTCAACCAGAGTGCATGGCCATGGAATTGCGAGATCCGAATTTTCTGAAAGGTATCCACGGAAGTTTGCACGCCTGGTTGCAAAGTGCCTGGTGAAACGAAGTTTTCCCCAAGAAGTACCAGTAGGTGACATAGCCGATCAGGCTTTGGTAGCTCTGGATCAATGGTTTCAAATCAGCAGTGCATTCGCCGTGGAGTCCCGTTTGACCAAGAAAGCCCAGCTGTCTCAACCACGACAGCACAAATCTCTGCCAGCAGACAGGTCACTCGATGATCAACCCAGTGAGAAGCGTAGGAGACTCAAGAAGATAAGCCAATCCCCGAACAATCCAAATGACCTTAATGAACCCGGGGATGAAACCCGGAGGGGACTGCTTGAAATTCTCAGTATCATCGAACCCATGCTGCCTAGGGTAGGGAAAAGAACCATCGAACAACCACAAGTGATTCAAAGGATTCAAGAAATGTTCCCTGAAAAGGTCATCAAAGGAGTGATAGCTTGCAAAGGGACCGAACGCACTATGGCCCCTCCAAAAGAAATAAGCTCAAAAGAAGCTCCTTTCCGAAGATCAATCATGAAACTGAGAAGCACTGGAAAAATCATCACTGATGAATGGGAACAGTATGATGTACTTTCCAAAAGGAAGATCATCCGCAAATCGTATCCATGCCGAGTGAATATAACTGTCTTCGCGGCCAATCCTGTAGCAGTAGCACCAAGCCCGGTCAGCAGTCAGCCAGACCCATCAACCGCCAGAGCAGGAGGTGATTCACCGCCCCGGATGGAAAGTCCACCAAGTTCCCAAGATCGAATGACAGAGATTTCGGAGCCACCAAACATCCTTGAACCCAGAAAACCAGAAGATGTTCAAGGGGAGAAGCAAGTCCCAAACAGAGACACCGAAATCTCGTCGTCCGGATCTCAAATCCAAATGGACTTAGGTGAATCGAAGGGCAAGCTCAACAGGTTTTTGTCCTTGCCTCGCGAAGAGCAGGCGATGCTACGTCGTGCACACCAAAATCTGTGCCACCCGAGCCCTGAACAACTGAGCATGGTTTTGCGGAACCAAGGAGTCAGGCCCGAAGTCTCCCAAGCAGTGTTTGACATGAAATGTGAAAATTGTGCTTCGCATCAACAGCCGAAGATTGCCCGACCAAGCACTCTAAAACATGAACTTGATTTCAATGATAAGGTGTTTATTGATGGGATAACATGGACCAGTAAAGCCGGTAAAACTTTCCATTTTTATCACATCTTGGATCAAGCGACAAATTTCCATGTAGCAACACCTGCTCCAAATCGTGCCGCAGAGCAAGCCGCTCAATTTGTGTCAGAAAGTTGGTTTCAATGGGCCGGACCACCAAATGTGCTTGTCACGGACTCAGGTACCGAATTCACAAGTGAATATTTCACTGAATTCCTACAGCGTTTTGACGTGAAGTCAGTGACAGCCGCTCCCCATGCGCATTGGCAGAATGGACGCAGCGAAAGACATGGACATATCTTGCAAACAATGCTCAATAAGATAGATCATGACATGCCAATCCAAACATATGTGGACTTGCAGCAAGCCCTTGTTCAATGCACGCATGCCAAAAACAAGCTCAGTGTTCGCAAAGGTTTTTCACCAGAAGTCCTTGTGTTTGGTAAGAACTCCAAGGTCCCAGGTTCAATCACCAGTTGTGAAACCGTGTCATCGCTGGCCAGTGCCGACCGTGAGGATGCTCATGGAATTGCTTTCAGAAGAAGTCTGGCGCTCCGTGAAAGAGCGCGTGTGGCATTTCATGAGGCCGATAATGACCAGGCCCTCCGGAGAGCTTGCTTGCGCCGGTCCAGACCGGACAGAAATGCGTATGACCCTGGGGAGTGGGTAATGTTATGGCAACCAGAACCCACTGGAGGACATTGGTTCGGCCCCCTCAAGGTTGTTGCTCAAGAAGGAAGTAACTCAATCTGGGCCACCCAAGGGGGAAAGTTGTATCGCAGAGCACTTGAACACGTCCGACCAGTATGTTCTGATGAAGCACAGAAAATTCCACTTGAAGACATCATCAATAATCCAAACACCGTTCAGACCTCAAACATGCCTGAGATTATTCCCAATGAAAATATCCCTCCAAGTAATCCACCAGTAAATTCCCCCGATAACAGTGAGCATCAGTCCAACCCAGATGATCAAAGCCAATCACAAGATCAACCTGACATTGAACCTGAAACGGGAAATCAGTCTCATGAACCAAATGATCCTGCCATTGAGACACCAGTCCCAGAGGATACCAGTGACGATGACCTTGTCACAACACATCTCCTGTGCTGTGAAGATGAAGTCATGCCAATCGACCCGAATGCGATCCCTTGTGCTTGGAGATGTGAACTCGAAATGCCCAGCTGGATTGATTCCGAAAAATGTTTAACTTGGTCCCCTGATGATCTCTTGATAGCGACAACAGATAAGAAACAGAGAACCGAAGTGAAGCTATCCATGTTGACCAGTGAGGAACAAAAAGCGTTTGCACAAGCCAAGGAATCAGAAGTTCAAAATTGGCTGAAGACTGGAACAGTCTCCAGGATCTTGCGGACAAAGCTCGCACCAGAGCAAATTCTACGATGCCGTTGGATTCTCACTTGGAAACCAAGGGATGAACCAAGTAGCGATCATGCAACCAAAAGTAGCAAGCTTCAATCTCATAAACCCAAAGCACGTTTGGTTGTATTAGGCTATATGGATCCCCCGTTAACAGAAGTCCCCAGAGACAGCCCCACTCTTGGTAAACAATCGAAGATGATACTCCTTCAATTGATTGCATCAATGGGTTGGTCCCTAGGTTCTTTCGATATCAAAGCAGCCTTTCTCCAGGGAATGCCCCAAAAGGATCGTATCATAGGACTTGACCCGGTTGTGGAGTTGGCCAAGGCAATGAGTTTGAAGACAGGCGAGATTTGTAAGCTTGACAAATCTGCGTACGGGCTCATCGATGCGCCGTACTTATGGTTCCAGACACTGCAAGAAGAACTCATAAACCTTGGTTTTAAGCCGTGCCCGTTCGATCCATGTGTGTTTGTCCTGAGGAACCCCAAAGATCAAACACTATCAGGTGTACTCGGAATTCATGTGGATGACGGAATCTACGGGGGTGACAAGTTTTTCCAAGAGCAAGTTTCCAAATTGGAATCCAAATACCCATTCGGATCCAAGAAATCACGGGTGTTCACTTTCACAGGAATTGACCTCAAACAGAATCCAGATAACAGCATAGAATTGTCACAATCCCAATATGTCAAAAACATCAATCCCATTTGCATTAAGCCAGAACGCAGAGCACAAGAAAATGAACCTGTGACCGAAGAAGAACGGCACCTATTGCGCGGCCTCATTGGCTCGTTGCAATATGCAGCAGTGCACACCAGACCCGATCTCACAAGCTCACTCAGCCAATTGCAATCCCAGATTAACACCGCGACAGTAACCACCCTTATAATGGCCAATAAAACCCTTCACACTGCAAAGAAACATAATGATGTGACCATCAAAATACATCCCATCAATACCCATGATTTAAGGTTCCTAGCTTTCTCTGATGCGTCATTTGCATCCAAGGTGAAACCAGAATCCTATGCGGGAATGATCATCATGGCAACCCACAAAGAGATTTCTCAAAATCAAACTTGCGTAATCAGTCCTTTGTCATGGGGAACTAAGAAAATCCAACGAGTAGTGACAAGCACATTGTCAGCAGAGGCAACCGCCCTCTCATCTACGCTGGATCAGCTCACATGGATCCGTGTCTATTGGGCCTGGCTTATCGATCCTAAGATCGCATGGCAGAAGCCGGAGACCGTCAAGACACTTCCAGAAGCTTTGACCGTTCCGACGCTGAAAGCCGAGGACAAGGACCTTGCAATAACTGACTGCAAAAGCTTGTATGATTTAACAACCAGAACTGCAGTGCCATCATGTCAAGAATTTCGAACTCAATTGGTAGCTCGTTCCATTAAGGATATACTCTCTGAAAACATACGTTTACACTGGGTACATTCGGGAGCTCAGCTTGCAGATGCATTGACGAAGATCATGGAGGGACAATTTCTCAGAGAAACACTTCGCCAGGGCCATTACTGTTTGCACGATGCTGATGAAGTTTTGAAAAATCGAGCAAATGCTCGAAACAGACTAAAGTGGCTTCGATCAGCCGCCTGTGAAATGAGCTCGAATCAATTAAAATATTGAATAAATGGGAATGTGAACGATCTCATTTCACCAACATGCCTATCCATGGGTCTGTCCAGAGGCCTTCAGATCAGTTTTGCCAACCGGCGAACCTCCGCAGAAAACACAGGCTCAGGGCAGCCCATAGGTGCAGCGGAGGGTGGGATACGTGTTTTCCCGGTGGAGCCATAGGTTTGTGCTACAGTTTTTGGAGGCCGTGGCAGGCCAAAAACAACAGACGCTGGGGTGACAGCGCTTTCAGTGGTGCATACAAAAAGCTGTGAGGTCGCAGCAGCGTTGTGGTGTGGCAGGGAACCTTTCCTTGTGTTTTGGTTGAGTTGCTACCGCATTTACAATATATATATATATAATTATATATATACACACACATGTGTGTGTGTGCGTGTGCGTGTGTGTGTATAGTATGTACGTACAATGTACAATCTATATGGGCGCCACAAACCACATTGGCTAACATAAGGACATTTCGGCAGAGCGCAGGGTGCATTTGCAACTTCACAAAGTGAACATAACAACTCCCGCAGCTTTAGGTCAAGGATGTCAAGGATGTCATGAATGTATTGCCGATCTGATTAATTTAACAATCTGTCTCAGTTGTGAACCTTGACCTCCCGTGGGTCACCTTGACTCAAAAACTGTTCAACCAAGGATGAGCGTGAGGCTGGAAAACAAAATTCAAAAAAAACTGGGAATTGCGATTTCAGTCATGTGAACAAGATGCAGAATCAGACTAAGAAAGATTGAAATCGAATCTGATTCCTTTTAGACCGGACCATTCAGGGTTGCCCCATAGAAGAGATTAAGGCTGCATTTTTATCTGAATTCCAGCCTTGTTTGTTCCACCAGTGTCAATAGGGGCTCTACCATCTAGTAGCTCTTCACGGGAATCCCTCTCGCATTCTGCCACAAGGTCAAGGTCGGTTTGGGGAACTGTTCACCACAATTTGCCTCAATCAAATTGCTGTACTTCACAAACCCCAAACAAGCCATTCTTGGGAAGGCTAACCCCCCCAAGTGTCATTCATGGCAAAGTCGGCCAGTGAAGTCTCCCAAAAATTCCCCAAAAATGAGGTATCCCTGACATCTGATGCTTTAGCATTTCCTACCCTCTGGTAAACGTTTACATAGCTATGGAAAGATCCACTATTTTCAATGGATAAATCCACTATTTCTATGGCCATGTTCAATAGCAAACTGTTAGTTATTACCAGGCCGGGTAACAATTTAGTGATTAACCATTATTAACCATTATTGTTAACCATTATTAGCCATTATTGTAATATAGCTATGTTCAATAGCTCTGTTAATCACTATAGTCAGAGGGTAAATCACCATTAGCTATGTTAAATTGCCAGAGGGTAAATCCCCATTAATCAGTATGAATCACCATTAATCACTATTAACCAGTGTGTTAACCATTAATGTGTCCCTGAAACAGCAATCCCACCATCACTCGTCCTGAGCTGGAAAGCCCGCGGCTCCATCAGCGTGCGAGGTTTGGAGGCAAAGGATGACTACCTGTCAGGGCCGGGCTTCAACCCGCAAGATACTTAGCTGACTACCTGGTTCGTGGTGCAATGTGCCCATCTTGAAAAATGATGGAGTGAAAGTCAATGGGTTTCGGATGACATCCCATATATGAAATGGAAAATAAAACATGTTTGAAACCACCAACCAGCTACATGTTTAGTTGTAGTTGACGATCTATATTTTTTTTTCTCTACCTTTGTTGCAGTTAGTCTCGCGCATCCAACATAGATATAGGGTGATATGGCTAGGATAGCATAGTCTTAGTTGGTAACATATTATGGATGGTCTACAGACATGATATCCACCGAAAACCTCAGTTAAATAATGTTAAATATTAGTAACTACTATAGACGTGATATGATGTGCCAAAGTTTTTATATGATGTCTTAGCTGGTCCATAATTTCATCCCCCCAATATTTAAAAAAAAAACGCCACAAGCGTGGTTTTGTAGGGGATTAGAAAGCACATTTGGGACCATACAATTGGAGTGTTTAATATTAGGTGAATGTGATTATATGATACCTACCAAAAGTTTCAGTTTGTTTCTGTTAACTTAGCATAACTTATAACAATTTAGCTAAGTACGGGGCACCACGTTGTAGGGGGCATATTCTGGGGCACGTAAACCCTTGATTCATCAACCTTCGGATTCCGCTTAGGCGTAGACAATATTGATGAACCCCCTACGGTTGAGGGGAGGAAGTGCCAATTTAAACCAGCCAACTCATCCCAAAGGGAAAAAACTCGAGTTTGCTTCAGAACCACCCTTTTGCATCATCAATTCTGAACTTCCCCCCTGGAAGTGGGCAACGGTGAAGAAATCGGTTTCAAGGATTTCGGCCTGCATCACATCCAGGGCAGGCAAATCTGCTTCTGGTTCCCAGCTGAAGGAACACCTGAAACTTCGATGCGAGCAGTAGCCACTACACCCCCAGGTTTGCCTCTGAAGAATGGAGGTGGTACCATCACAAGTTAGGAGTTGACCACCAACATGATGACTTTGCCATAAAAACTGAGGTAAAATTGAATTGAAGGTCAAAACTGAGGGGATTTGCACCCCTCGGTAAAATATGGAAATCTATCACGGGATCGAATCACTCTACTTACTTTGGTTGGGATGGAAATGGAAAATGTCAAACCACCAACCAGCGTATCAAGTGGTGCCCCTTGCTTTGCTACGTTGTTTTTTATTTGTCTGTGAATGGCTGATGGTGGATATAGGGATAACTTGGATGAGTACTGTCATGTTCTATGACGACTTGGCGGTCTACCCGGACAAACCCTGGAACTCCAAGGAGCTCCGACCCTGGTACGCTCCAACCCTGGTAAACTCCAACCGTCCAAAAGGTCTTAAAATTTACACCATACCGAAAACAACCTTACGGGCTGAAAACTTAGATGCAGAAGCCTTAGTAACTTATAGATTTGTGAGGCATACACTTTGATGTATAGCCAGTAATTCTTTGCACATTCCGGGGGTCCAAATTCGACCGCCGAAGACAGTCCCCACCAGGACGTACGTAGTGCTCGCAGGGCCGCTAACCTGCAGTGCATCAGAGCTGCAGATGATTTACCCAAGCATTTGATAGGCATTTGACCATCAAAAATATGGCCTTGTCTGGAAAGCCCCAAAATATATAACAATATATATATATATATAGGTTATATAAAATATATAATTTGTCAAAAATAATGTTATTCAGTAATATATAGTAATATTCAATAGGCAAAATGATGATAAACAATGATACAGAAGCGGATTTTTTGAGGTGTCCGATTTTCAGATGTCCCTATATGAGCTTGAGCCAATGGAGTTTGATGTCGCCAAGCTGGGGCTGACAAGTAACTTAACTTGGGCCAACTAGGGTTCATGGCAGATATACTTGTTTGTAAATAGTTTGATAGGTTATCATGGGTCTATAGCACAACTTATAGCTGGCCACATATTTCAGCTGGTTCATTTGGTCATGACTCAACAACCATGAGGGTGAACTGTGCCGACCACGGATCAGGCACCCAGCGCCCAGGGTGCCCCGGGTGCCCCGGCTGCGTGCGTCGATCCACGTGTTTGGCCGCAGAAATGAGGTACTGTAGCAGCCGCTTCGCCGAAGACGGCCTTGACGGCCGAACATAGTGGGTGATGCGGGGCCAGATGGAGGAAGTGAACTGAACTCACTTAAAGAACTGGGGTAAATCTAGTAAATGTGGTTAAAACAATCAGAAACCATCCCCAACATCACCATAGATGGGTTGTATAAACTATCAAAAATGCGGTGGTGTACTATTGTATTAACCACATAAAAGCGTATAGCCGACTAGTCGAAGCCGGTAAACCAAAATGCTTATTGCCCACTTACCAAGTGGGATTCACATCCAAGACATATTCCAAGTAGTGTACTGCAACCACCAACAACCGAAAAAATGTAGTGAATCTTCATCATCTGGAATGGGAGGGTCACCTTTGGCAGGTTGCCTGAATCCTGATTTTTGATGAATTCTGTATCTTAGAATTTCCTTCGTAGGAAATGCTGTGAATTCAATGTTCCTGTGGCTGCAGATGTTTGAGGGATATTTTGCCAATGTTGGGGAAGATTGGGCTGGTAAACACAAAAAAAACATGGTTTTCGATGGTTTTTTTCGGGATTTTTCAGATCCATACTGGGACTGGGATGGTCCCTGAGGATCCATGACCACGAAGAACGCGTCCTCCATCCCCAAGTGTAACATACCCTCTGGTAATTTAACGTAACTATGGAAAATCACCATAGAAATAGTGAAATTTCCCATGAAAAATGGTGGATCTTTCCATAGTTATGTTAGTCATTACCAGGCCGGGTAGACCAAAAATGACCCAAAGAAGTGCCAAAGTTTAGACCAAAGTAGTCCTCCAACCCCCAATGGCCCAACTCAAGGCAGGGTCTATGTTGCTTGGGGATGTTTTTTTAGTTCATTCATTGGATAAATCCACCATTTTTAACGGTTGGTTGAATCACCATGTTCCCAAAAATGTCTGATGGCAATGTCATCACTTTTTATGGTTTCATTAAAAGAAATCAATCCCAACAACAAAGAAACACATAAATTCACGCAATCCCAACATCAATTTTTGGGGCTTCTTATGAGGCTTCAAAAATGGGAGTAGTATGGAAATAAGGGTCCCATCATCAGGAGTCTGAGGTTGACACTTTGCTTGAAGGGCCACCAAGAGCTCTGCGAAGAACTGTGCTGCAGTATAGCCTGGAGACACCCCTTTCGTGACCTTATGGAACCTTGGATTTTTCACGATCCCCATTAGACCAGATAGTAGAATTCCCGATGTCATTAGCCCAGCTTTGCAACCCAACAGCGAAAGGTTCCAGCAAGGTTCCAGGACTGTTCCAGTTTTTCGGGGCGTGCATGGCTACGTGTCACCAGTCCGACCAGTCCCCGGCACCAGAGATTGAAACCCAACAGATTCGCTGTTGGGAATAACCGCTCAACAATCAGGGTAAATTAGAATAATTCACTAACCTGAAATAAGGCCATTTTGGGATCATTCCCCTTACTAACTATGATTTCCAGGGTTCGGTCGCAGTGAGGTCGTGATCAAATTTACCCAGAACAATGGTATCTTGAATCTCAATGGTTAGACCCAACTTTTGACCATGGCTCAAAGGCTCAATGATTTGTCAATGGGGCTGCAATTGCAGCCCACCATGGGACACAAAAATATCCAGCATGGGACAATCCTAGTCGTAGCTACCCTCTGCTAATGACTAACATAGCTAAATGGCCATAGAAATAGTGGATTTTCCCATTAAAAATGGTGATTTTCCATAGTTATGTAAACGTTTACCAGAGGGTAACCCATTCAAAGGTGATAGAAATAAATCCCCACTCCGGCCCATTCCATACCTATCTAGAAAGACCTACCATGAATCCATTTTGAGCAGCGGCTACGACCTACCCCTGTTTCTAGACATAATGTCTTCGGAGGCTATACTACCTGAGATTTTGGGGGGATTGTCAGATTATGCTATTCTTAGACGAACAACATAAATCCATACCTATATACATATATACATATAGGCTTTATAGCTGGTTTATATGGAATTGTATACCCAACTAAATGGTAGATTTGTAGATATACCTACCGTAAGCCGTAA
>CAMXCT020005165.1:0-21543 GCA_947184155.2 Cladocopium goreaui
GTGGTTTGAAGTGTGGAGATGAAGTTGGACTTGGTGACAGTTCCAACTTGGAGACATGTTTTGTTAATGACCCCAGCCGAGACTTGTGTGCCACTGTACCGATGAAAGTCGTTTTGGTGCGTGCACATGATTGGTTTGATGACCACAGTGAGGTTTCAGTTGAACAGCAGATTGAACCTTACTTGAAGTTTTTGCGACCTTTGCTTTCACAGGTCGCTGACAACACCGATGCTTCTTGGTGGCTTCTTGACTCTGGTGCATCCACAAGTGTTTTGGCTGAATCGAACTTGTCAGCCTTCAGGTCAGTGCTGCAGGACAGTGAGGGGTTAGGTAGCTACAAAGCTGCCAATGGATCCTCAGTCAACATGTCAGGCACTGCTGAGATTGGAGTTCAGATGCACATGTCAGGCACATCAGGTGATGATTGGTGTTGGAAGAAAGCACGTTTGAATGTTTTGGTGGGTTCCATCCGGCACAACATTTTGTCAATTACTTCATTGGCAGATTCGGGATGGAGATTCACACAAGGTCCAAAAGGTTTTGATTTGTTTCATGAGAAGCTTGGAATGCATTGTCTCGATGTTGCTTATTTTGCCAATTGTCCTTGGGTTCGTTTGTATCCAGATGTTGGTAGTAGTAGTGCATACAGGTCTGACTTGACTGTGAGTAACACTCATGTCTTTTCTGTCGCAGCTGTGTCTGGAGGAGACGACAGTGAACTGGCACGTCACCGGAGACAGGGACATATTCCATTCAATCCGAATTGCTTGGAGTGTGCCAAGGGTCGTTCCGTCTTTCAGCACAGAAGAGACAAAGGTGACAGGAAAGAGGTTTCTATTCAGGCCGATTTTGCATTCCTCAACACAACAGGTGAGATCGTTGCAGACGAACTCCCAGGTTCGGTGAAGATCCTTGTGTTAACCGAGGTGATGTCGAGGTGCATTGGCTATGTGGTGGTTGGAGAAGATGTCGAAGCAGCCAGGAGACAGATTGTTGTATGGCTTCAACATTTTGGGTTGACTTCGAAGGCAGTCTCCATTGACGTCCACACCGATAGCGAGAGGGCAGTGGGAGAGATCATTGGATCCTCCACTGGCCGATATACGTTCGCTATTCGGAGAGCCGCGCCACAACAACATCGATCGATTGGGTCGGCTGAGCGAGCAGTTAGGGAATTAAAGGAATCCTTTTCTGTACTAAGGGCTGATCTGAATGCACAAGGGTTGGATGTCACGTTTTCACATGAGAATTTGGTTGACGTTTTGACGTATTTGGCTCTGTGCAACAACCATTTTTCAACATCACGAGGTTCAGACAGAAGTCCATTGGAAATGGTGTCAGGTAGGAAGTTATCCAAACCAGTTTCGACTTTGTTTGGTGCTCAGGTTTTGGCAGAGATTCCTGATTCAATTCGGCAGCATTCACCACTTTCCACAAGAAATGTTGAGTGTACTTTCATTCACATGGGATTGGAACGAGGTCCAGTTGTGCAGGGTCTCATTCGTGTGGATGGCAAAGCTGAGTTGATGCGTTTTGTAGCTAGGAACATCAGGGCTATTTCACCTTTGAGATGGGATTTGAATTCGGGACAGGGTGTTTTGACACAGTTTGACACTGGGACTGTAGGTAGTAGACCCCAAATTGTGAATGACAGTGGAACTGCACCAGCTGATATGAGTCAGCTACCTCCTGAAGAGTTGCGAAAGTTGAAAGGCCAGAGTTTGCCGGCACCTTCACAGCCCAAACTTGTCTTGCCAGAGTCCAGCAGTGTGAAGAAGAAGACTGGTGAGTTGCGTTTGGCGCCAGCAGTGCCGTTAGCAAGATCGAACGTTGTCGTGACTCCACAGGAAGTTCCAGCAGAGCCGTCTCGAGTTTCTGTCACTCCATCTCCTACGTCACCAGCAGATACTGCAGATGTAGCTATTGGTAGTCCTGAGAGTTCTGAAAGAAATTCACCTGACGTATCACGTTTTGAACCGACTCGTCGATGTCCAGCATGTGAGAGTGGCATGGAAGCACCTGGTATTAGGCACAACAAGGAATGTAGGAAGCGTTTTGCTGAGTTTGAGGAACAACGGAGAAAAGAAAGACGTGTTGAACCTGCACTCTCTCAGGAGAGCCCTGTAGTTGTACCTCAGGTTCAGGTGCCAGTAGAAGAGGTCGATGATGAAGAATTGGTACCAACACCTGAGTCCGCTCGGCGACAGCCGGAAACACAGGTTGAGTACACTAGAAGGTTTAAAAGGAAAGCTGAGACCGACCGAGAACAGTTGGAAAGAGAGATCCGTGAAGATTCGGAAGAATTGCTTCAAACAAACATGGATTTTGATTGGTTTTGGGTTGGTAGTGGTGAGCCTGTGTTGGTTGCGAGTTTGGGTACACTTGAAGGTCCAGCGTCTTTTGCTCCGGCAACATCTCCAGAAATGTTTTCTGGTTCTCTTGATTCTGTTTGTTTCAACCGAGGCAATGAGCATGATTTTGTGAAGATGCGTCTTGGAGGTCAGGATGTCTTGGTTTGGAAACCGGACAGTATCATAGATGACCAGAGTTTGCAAGAACTTGATTTGGAACAAGGTTTCAAAGGTATGCAAGAGGAGGTTAGGAACTTGGAACACTGCAAGACTGGCCGCATCATCACCCAGTCAGAACTGGACGACATGAAGAAGGCTGTTCCGAACCTTCGTTTGATCCAGTCAAGGTGGGTTGCAGCTTACAAAAGCAGTGAGAGGGTTCGAACCAGGATTGTTGCGAAAGATTTCAATCGTGGCTCCTCAGCTAGATCCTTAGGATTTAGCAGTCCGACTCCGTCAATCGAGAGTGTCCATTTGGTACTTGCGATGGCAGCGACACGGAAGATGCTTTTGCGTGCATTGGACGTGAGTCATGCCTTCATGCATAGCCCATTGGGAACTGGTGTACATGTTGTCTTGAAAATGCCATTGTCGATTAGCTTTCCATCAGGTGAAGCGACCTACTATTTGCTTGAAAAGGCATTGAACGGGTTACGTGATGCTTCACTGGCATGGTTACAGCTTTTGACATTCACGGTTGAACATGTAGGCCTTTGGTCTGATTCGCTGGAACCATGTGTGTATGGTGGACAGATTGTGAAGGATGGTCATGAAATTGGGTTTTGTTTGTGTGTTGTGTATGTTGATGACATCTTGTTGTTGTCGACCACGAAGGAAGCCGAGGAACATGTGGTTGCAACTTTGTCGTCTGTAGTGCCTGTGAAGACAACTGGAGAGATCGGAGAAGAGGGAGGACCCCTGACCTTTATTGGTCGTGTTATCAAGAAAGAGAGAGATTCCTCTGAGATCACTCTGGGTGTTGATCCACATTATCTTGACTCTACGTTTCTGGATTATGGTGTTACCCGTGGGTCTGAGAATGTTCCTGACATTTCGGGACATCTTGAGAAGACACTCACGGATAGCAACTTTCAGAAACCTTTGTCAGATGAAGCATACTCACGCTTCAGGAAGGCGTTGGGAAAATTGCTTTGGTTGTCACAGGTACGTCATGACTTGAAGACATGGATGTCTGTTCTTGGGACACAGCAGGCGAAACCGATGCACGGAACTGAACAAGCATTGAAAGCAGTTTTGAGATTCTTGTATGTTGACATGCATGCATGCTTGTGTTTACCGAGCAGAGATGAGACCATCATGAGTCAAGTTGACGATACTCAACTGAGATCAGTCCATCTTCACTCTTTCAGCGACGCTTCACATGCGCCGTACCGTTTCAACAACCGCAAAGGTGTTAGCGGTGGAGCTGTTTTCTTTGAGAGGTCTTTGGTAAGGTCTCTGAGCCGACAACAGCAAGCTTTGAGTCTGAGTTCATGTGAGGCAGAACTTTATGGTTTGCAATCAGTGTGTCAAGAAAGCTTTGCGTTTGGAAGACTGGTTCACCGTCTTCTTTTTGCACTTCATGAGATCGATGAGCCAGAAGAAGTTGTGATTTGGTTGGAGAGCGATTCAAGCTCCGCATTGCAACTTGTGAGATCCATGGATGTGCCACGACGTTCACGACACATTGAAATAAGATTGCATTGGTTACGAGAGCAAATGAGAGAGGGTTTGTTGAAATTGAGACACAGAAGTGGTGTTGAAAATCCAGCAGATCTTTTCACTAAATGCTTGAGTGCCAAAGCTTTCTACAAACACCGCTATGCTCTTGGGATTGTGGTTCCAGATGGTTTGACAGCTGAGTTGGCAGAACTTCGTGAGCTGTGTGTGTTGCAGCAAGTGTTGACTCAGGGTTCTTCAATTGCGATTGTGGAACTGTGTTGTTCGGAACATTCGAACTTGAGAAAGGTTTGTGAAGTTTCAAAGGTCCCATACATTGGTGTAGTTGCTAAGGTGCAGAGTTCTGGAACGTTGAGTCGTGTAGCCGTTTGCATTCGACAGTGGAAGAACTCGTCATGTCCACCTTGGGTGCATATCCATGCATCAATCCGGACTCAGTCACTGAAAAGGACCAGGAATGGGATGAGATCATCAACGCGATTGGTGGTTACTTCAAACATGCAGACTCATGTTCGTTTGAGCTTCCAGAACGAAATACCATTTGGTCCCGACCTGAGACAGTGAATCTTTTGCAGAGTTTTGACATGAGACATGAGGCTTTGGTGAGGTTGTGCAAGACTGGATGTCAGAACAAGGATGGTATTCCGATTGGAAAGACATTGAAGTTTGTTTCCAATTCAGCTTGGTTTGCACTAAATCTTCACTCCAAACTTTCAACATGCACATGTCAGACTCATGCAGAACTTTATCAAATCAACTATACTGAAACAGCGTTTTACAACCGAAAGTTGGCAAGATACATTTTGATTGCGGTCAAACATGCTTCGAAGAAGAGTTGAGTTTGCGTTTGAAAGGGGGCCCTGTGACAGAGAGAGACAGAAGTTGGATCCACGTTTCGTTTCATTTCGTTTCATTTCTGTTTGCACGTTGTTTTCAAACAAACGTTGCCAAAGACAAACAGGAGTTTTTCACGATGTTTCATCTTGTGCAGAGTTTTGTTGCGCGATGCTGTAAGATGCAGTGTGTGTGCGCAGTGCAGAACAATCTGAAAGGCCACTGATCCTATCACACTTGTGATGGCGGTTCGACACTTCGTTTCACGTTCTAGGTTGATTGCTCCTAAGAGTTTAGCCACAGTCTAGTGCTTTTTCACTACCGGACGCGGTTTGGTTCGTAGCCATGGCCAAGTCTGGATGGACAGATGAGGATGAGAAGGCTTTGCTTGCTCTTCTTCAGAAGAAGTGGAACAGTGGAAATTCAGGGTCAGGCTATGCAGCCGGATCCAGTGTTTTGACTCCTTTGGAGAGTCAAGGAGCAATGACAGACGGAAGCAAGCGACTTCGTGAGGCTCTGGATGATGATGAATTCGATGTGATTTCTTCGGCAGCTGAACCTTTGAATGCACAGTTGCCTGTCATGCCTATCCCAATCTTTCCTGGGATTGCCGACAAGGTCCTTGATCAGCTTACTGCTGATTTGGTGCCTGAAGGAATGAGTTTTCGAGATTGGAGCAGAACGAAGTTTGCGTTTGGGAAGTGTGCCAACGAAGGCAAGACATACCGAGAGGTATATGTCGATGAAGAGATGGCAGGATATTGCAAATGGAGTATGAATCACCTGGGAAACAAGAATACAAGTCCAATTGCAAAGGATTGGTATTCTTTTCTCTGCGCATGCAAGGTTGTGGAGGACTCTGGGAAGGTTGGAAAGCCAAAGGGTTGCTTCACTGGAACTTCAGTGCAGAGGCAGTTGGGTGATTGAGAATATCTTCATTGGTGCAAAGGCGAGGAAAGACTATGAGCTGGTTGTTCATTGGATGGTGGACAACGGGACAATTCGTACTATATGTATTGACCTGTTAAGCTTGAGCGATACGTGCTAAAGTCTGGATGGGTTACAGCTATACATGGAATGGAGTTCATCTCAAAAGGGGGTGTGAAAATTTCCGACATCTGTGGTGAGATGAATCCATTGGTCTTTTCTGCATTGGAAGAAGTGAATTTGGTTTTCATCTTGATGATGAGCTCAACCGTGATGGTTGACATCGTATTTGCACGTTCCATGTTTTGCACGTTTTATTGGAGATGACGAAACCCAACAACGATATACTTTTCGTCTTCTTTGAGTACTTTGATTGCACGGAGAACATTGTGAGGATTTGAATTTGTATAGTGACATGGAAAATCAAACCATTTTCCATATGTTTTGCTTTAGTTTTGCCGGCAGAATGATTGCAGAATCATCGCAGAAGTGCACGAAGGAATCGTGAGAAGATCGTAGAATTCATTTTGTGACTTCGGAAGAAGGAACTTTGTTTGACGTTGATTGGAGAAGAGTAGTGTGTTTTGTCTCTCAATGATGATAGCGAGAGCAACGTTCTGAAAGGCATTCAGAACTGGAGTTGCTAACAGATCTGAGGGAGACATCATGAATCATGTTTTGGTGCTTGAAATGTTTCAACGTTTTTCAAACACTCAAACTTATTTAAACAAACAAACCATGTCTTGATGTAAAGACTTTTTGTGAGGACATGTGTTTTTGATCGCTTTTGTGAAAGTTAGCAGAAAGATGCTGACTGGCGACTCCGCGTCATTTTTGTGTCAAGGCGTGACACACCAACAAGAACCATAGCGACATGAGCAAGACATTTCTCCTTGTGCTTGTGTGTTTGGTAAAAGTGGCTGAGCTCTGGGAGTGGTTGACTTGGTAGCGTGGACGGTTCTAGTGAGTTAAGGACGACGTCCTGGACGCTGACCCAAGGGTTTCGAAGGTTGTGTACCTTCCGCAGTCTCTCTCAAGTTCCAACTTTTGCTCCAGCGAACCGAAGGAAACAACAAAGTCTCTGAGGCTTGTTTCCTGGTTGTCCTTCCTTGATTCTTGCTTGAACCAAGCTTGCTCGTTTTGAGCTCTCTGCTTGAGATGAAAAATGCGCAGTTGCACACACATCTCCTTCTAACGAATGTCTGGTGACATTCTAAACTGCTTTGAAACAGTTCCAAAAAAACTGCTCTCTCTCGGTAAACACATCGAAAACTTGTTTGTACAGGTTGTTTGTTTTCGATTTGTTTCAAAAAAAACCATTGGTTTAAAACTTGTTTCCATGCAAACGAAAACCAAGGACTCAGCGCTGAAATTTCCAAATCCGTATCACTTGTCCTTGCAGCGTAAAGAAGGTGATAAACCATCACCCAAACTCAACTGAAGCTTCAAAACCTTCAGTACAAAGTTCTCGAAACTTGCAAGTGATGACGCAAGTCATCAAAACTTCTTTCCAGTCAAACCATGAAGTCCAAACTCCTTTGCAAATCTTCTTCCAGCTTGAATCTCCATGAAAACGTGGCAAACCATTGATGTCACCAAACCATTGGTGACGAAATGTTTTCGTTCGCTCAGCTGTGGTGAGCACATCTCATCCACATTCCCAAAAACGCCTGATATAGGCAAAACCTTGTCATCTCCAAACCATTGGTGATGAAATTTTCTCATTTGCTCAGCCGTGTTGAGCAAATTTCACCAAAGCTTCCAAATCGCCTGCTAGAGGCTAAAACCTTGTAAATTCTCACCATGACCACATGGTGAAATTCACCATAAACCAAATAGAACCCAGCGGCACCTGGTGATGTCATCTTTCCACAGGCAGGCTTCAAAGCAGGCTTCAAGGCAGCCTCGAGGCTATAGAAATTGCAACAAAACAAAAAATGTGAGGATGAGGGAGAATTTTCGAGGCAAGCCGACGGCTGAAATTGGAGCAAATGCACATGAATGTCTATATTCTCAAACAGGTTTCACCTTCATTGAAAGGGCCGTTGCAACTTTACGCTTTACATGGGCCAATGTTCCTTTTTGTTGACCGTCTTGGCTTTTCGCTGTCCCCTCTCGGTCTATTTCCAAATTGACAGCGGGTGCGGGATAAAAATTGTAGCTGTGTTCATCAGCAAAAAATACACTTTCTTAGGCACCAACCTACTGACAGACATGGTTTTCGCCCTGGGGGCAAACGTCATCTCCCTCTGCGGTTTCTGATGCAGACATGTAAGCTCACGGAGTTCACCTGTGTTCAAGTGCTCCATGTTCGCGCTTGCTAAACAGCAACGGATGCCATGGCCTGATGTGGTTTGACATCGTTCTACACCAACAAAACCGACTAATTTCCCAATCCCCCTTCCCGGCAATGATGAACATTCACTACTCACTTGGGGAGGTGTGGCTCTCAAGGAAGGAGTGCAAGGCACAATGACGCCGGAAGCAAGCCAATCATGAGCCTCCCATGTGGTGAGTTTCCTCCGTTTCGAGCTGTCTCTTATGGTGGTCGGGTATCAGTGAAAAAAGCTGAGGATGATGCCAGTCATGGGTCTCCCAGGTTGGCAAAATCCGGCCTGGCCCGAATCTAGCTTGCTTCTGAGTGGGTAGTATGTGACGCTGCTGGATAATGAGACCCGTTGCAGGCCTCCCTTGACGACGCGGACAGACTACTGGTGGTGGTTCGATTCCCCGCTGGTCCGCAGGTAAGCCTCAAGTGTGGTGACCAGTCGAAAGACAATGGCGCCGGCCACAAAAAAAGACCCGTTGCAGGCCTCCCAGTCTTCTTTGTGGATGCACGGAACTTGTACGGTTATCGTCTAGCACCCAGCCACAGGGCGGTCCTCAGTTACAATTATTGCCCATCCATATCTGCTAATGAGTTTGGACTGTAACAAGGAATGCGACAATGACCCAAACCAAAGCTCCCGCGGAGCTGGTTCCGAGCACCTCTTGCAAAAGTAATCTGCAAGAGATCTTCAGAAGGTAATCGGAGGATTTTTTCCGTTCCACGCCTCTTGGCTTCCGCCAGGTCGTTCAAAGGGGCAATCAGTGAGGAAAGGGCTGAAAGTCTGAAGGCTTAAAGGTATGGCCATCGCGTGTTGCTTTTCGTGTTGTCTTGTTGCTTTTTTGCCATAGCAATACCGGATGATGCAATGCCGTCACCCTTCACACAACAGCATTGACTTTCTCAACAGTTCGTCGATCATGTTTCCCTTTTTTGTTTTTGTGTTGGTGTGTGGTTGTTTTTGCTTGCTTTTGTTTGTGTGGTTGGTTTTTTTCTCTTGGTGGTGGCATTGATGGCCTGTAGTGGCTGTGCAGTGTTGTCATTGCTGTTGGACGAGTTTCAATTCTTTAATTCGGAACTGCAGCGGGCAATACAGCGGACAATTTAATACTGCAAGGCGCGTCGGACGGAAAAACATGTGTTTGTGGTCGCAGTGGTTGTGGTCGTTGAGATTGTTGTCGTTGTTGTGGTCATGGTGGTTGTGGTTCTCGTTGTGGTTGTGATCTTGGTCGTTGTAGTCATTCTGGTTGGGTATTGTCGTTCTGGTTGTGGTCGTGTTTGTGGTGGTGGTCGTTGTGGTCGTTGTGGTGGTTGTGGTTGTCGTGGTCGTTCGTGGTCGTTGTGGGTCGTTGTGGTTGGTTGTAGTCGTTGTGGCTCGTAAAGTGGCTGTGGTTGTGGCGGTTGTGGTCGTTGTGGTCATTGTGATCGTTGTGGTTGTGGTCGTTGTGGTTGTGGTCGTTCGTTGTGGTTGTGGCTGTGGTTGTGGTTGTGGTCTTGGTCGTTGTAGTCTTGGTCGTTGTGGTCGTGGTTGTGGTCGTGGTTATGGTCGTGGTTGTGGTCGTGGTCGTTGTGGTCGTGGTCGTTGTGGTCGTTGTCGTTGTGGTCGTTGTGGTCATTGTGGTCGTTTTGGTTGTGGTCCTTGTGGTGGTTGTGGTGGTGGTGGTGGTGGTGGTTGTGGTTGTGGTTGTGGTGGTTGTGGTTGTGGTGGTTGTGACATTGTGGTTGTGGTGGTGGTGGTGGTTATAGGCTGTAGGCTGTTGGTTATTGGTTGTTGGTTGTTGGGTATTATTATTTTTGGTTGGTTGTTGGTTGTTGGTTGTCGGTTGTTGGTGGTCGTTGGTGGCGGTTGTTGTGGTTGTGGTTGTGGTAGTGGTCGTGGTCGTTGTCGTCGTCATCGTTGTCGTCATCGTTGTCGTTGTCGTTGTCGTTGTCGTTGTTGTTGTTGTTGTTGTTGTTGTGGTTGTGGCTGTGGTGGTTGTTGTTGCTGTTGGTGCTGTTGGTGCTGTTGTTGCTGTTGTTGTTGTTGTTGTTGCTGCTGCTGCTTCTTTTGTTTGTTTTTGATATTTTTTTAAGGTTTTTGATTGAATTTGTTTGTTTCTTACTGTTGGTTGCTGGTTACTGGTTGTTGGTTGCTGGTTGTTGGTTGTTGTGTTGTGTTGTTTGGTTGTTTGCTTGCTTGCTTGGTTGGTAGGTTGGTAGGTTGGTAGGTTGGTAGGTTGGTAGGTTGGTAGGTTGGTAGGTTGGTAGGTTGGTAGGTTGGTAGCTTGGTAGCTTGGTAGCTTGGTTGCTTGGTTGCTTGGTTCCTTGGTTGCTTGGTTGCTTGGTTGGTTGGTTGGTTGGTTGGTCGGTGTTGTTGTGGTGGTGTTGTGGTCGTTTTGATCGTTGTGGTGGTTGCTGTGCTTGTTTGTTCCTTTGGTCAAGAGGGCAGCAAGGGGAAAGGCTATTCATGGAGCGGGTGGGGGGTGCGATGCGTTCAATGGCAAGGACTGCTGCTGCTGCTGCTGCTGGTGTTGTTGTTGTTGTGGTGGTGGTGGTCGTTGTCGTTTGTTTGTTTGTTTGTTTTTTGTTGTTGTTGTTGTTGGTGTTGGTGTTGGTGTTGGTGTTGGTGTTGTTGTTGTTGTGGTTGTGGTTGTTGTGGTTGTTGTGGTTGTTGTGGTTGTTGTGGTTGTTGTGGTTGTGGTTGTGGTTGTGGTTGTGGTTGTGGTTATGGTTGTGGTTATGGTTGTGGTTGTGGTTGTGGTTGTGGTTGTGGTTGTGGTTGTGGTTGTGGTTGTTGTTGTTGTTGTTGGTGTTGGTGTTGGTGTTGGTGTTGTTGTTGTTGTTGTTGTTGTTGGTGTTGTTGTTGTTGTTGTTGGTGTTGGTGTTGTTGTTGGTGTTGGTGTTGTGGTTTCGGTTCGCCAAAAATGGAGTAGGCAACTCTTGGGAATTGGTTCTATCCATGAATTTCTCCAGCCTTTTTTAGTGGATGATGGTCGAATTGCATTTGATCCGGTTTCATTTGAAAACCTATTGTTGTCGGAAACTGTGGCACATGTTGCGGTGCATTTGGTTATATACTTAATGTTTCTGTTTATTTAGGGTTTGTGTTCGCGGGGCCTGAAAATTTGAAAATCACGGAGCAATTGAAGCGTTGTTCTTCTTGGAATCACTGTTCATATCAATGCTTGGAATTAATTGTGGTTACAAAGTAAACGAAATCTGATGTCACTTGAATACAGCATCATTCTGGTTTCTTCGCAGCCGAATATATATATATATATATTTGTTTTTACCGTTTGCCCTTTGCACCTTTTCTGCAGTTTTAACCTTCCGCCACGCAATGAAAAAATGATCAAAATGACAGCCCATGGCGAACGCTTTTGTTGCTGTTCCACTCACATATCTACAATTTGGCGGACACAATTTCGTGTTTGTCCATTAATGCGGGGTGGCCCGGGACATGGCAATTCTAATTGCAGCATGTGCCGATAAAACAGAGGATTTTTCGGTACTCCCTTGCCAGACAAACCCATCAAGCTCCCGAGCCAATGTCCCAACGGATTTCCACCCACTTCCGATTGTGAAGTGAAGCAATGCGCCCCCCCACACTCGAACTTGTGATTCAATGACTCACCACAGATTGAATGTCAATAGCAAAATTTAGTGTTAACCTGCAAACAGTTCTCTAGTGAACAAATAAACATGAAAACATGACTCAAAGAACAATGAACCGTTTTGTGGTGCATCTGCGACATTTTCGTGCGATGTGTCATTGTGGAATAAGAATGACCACAATAATACATTACATCCAGCAGTCATACAACATACAATCATTTTGAAAATCATTTCTGTATTGCATTGAATGTTTCTAAACTCGATGGCATTTACCAACGACATGGTTCACATGCAATGTAGATGTGCAACGTGTCCGGACAAACGCATATCATTTGGGTGGCTGATGGCAAGTTGGCCGAAATGGGAAATTTACGAGGACTTGGACCGTTTTCGGCATCAAATTCTGCTAATCCTATGGAAAATGTGGCGCAAGGGCACTGTCGTACTGTGCTCGGTCATAAAATTGTAACATTATTTTGTGCAATGTCTATGTGACTTGTGGAGGAATGCCTTGCAAAAGATCGCGTGATGTCTGCCAATGGGGACTTTCAAGACTTCAAAAAGAAGGCGATGCTTGGAATTCGTGGGCGAAATCATCCTGAAAGTCTGTGCAACGGGAACAGCTGCGTCCGTCAAATTGGCGGGTCAAACACACACATTTAAAAAATTAGGGTCCGTCTGAAAATGGGGAATTTTTTTCCAAATGGCCAGTGAAATCAGGAAAATCCATGGATAATCCAATGGATTTTAAAGGTACAATAAAGGTACACCATTTTCAGGCAAACCCAGGTGGACCATTTGGACCACTTTCTCAATAGGGGAGACCCAGGATTGCAGCAGCCGAAAAAGGGTTATTTATTTGGAAAACCATAGGTGCAACGGTGCACCCGGTAGTATTGTTGTAACCCCATGAACAATTTCTGGTAGTTATCATCCATCACCCATGATTCTTATTTTTTTTCCAGTTTTTGTCGCTTATAATCGCAACTTTGCTTGGCAAAATGACCCAAGCGGAGGTGTTGAAAGCCTCCACCGAAGAGATTGATGCTCAGGCGGGCCTCATCCCATTCCATGTCATTAAAAACTCGGGTTCTTCCAACCCATCAAAAAGGCCACAAGGAGGGAAGATTGGGAACTTACGCGTCAATCATTCTTTATCTACCTATTTTCTCTGCATTTGGAGTGTCAGGAATGATGGAGTGAGGTCTCCCCAATGTTTGGCCCTGGAAAATGATGTTAGGAACGCTTAGTTCACGGTGGTGAACCAGCCCCAGTTCTACGCCTTTCAGGGCGATCTGATAGAACATCTCCGATTTTGGGTATGGTTTGAATTTATTTTCCCCCAAAATGGATGGTTTAAGAAAGTGAGTTGGTTGGTACCAAATTTTTGAGTCATGAGATTATATCCCATCCCGCTGATATCAAACACACCCTTAGAAACCCTGGTAAAAAGTAGGGATTTTCCACAAACTTCGGACCGTTTTATCAAAACAACTCCATGAAGATCAAAAAAAACAGGGGTCGGGGTTGGCCTTTGGCTGCTCAATTTTTTTAGAACCCCAAACCCACTGAATTCGGCGATTTAAAGTACTAAACCATAACACACACACATATATAATTATATATATTTAATTATGCTACATACCCTTATATAACTTATATACATATTTCTATGCGATGTCACATTCCACCTGAACCACGGTGTAACCTGAAAACCTCTCAGCAGGCGAAGCATGCGCCGATCATGTGGAGCTTCTTGATCGCCTTCGCCGAGAAGAAACCTTTCTACCGGTCCTTGATCATTCAGGTGACGGCAACCGGGGCCCTGTTGATGGCTTGGAAAAATATAGGGGGTCAGTAATCTATAACTGGTTTGTTGGTGATTATTGAACTATAAGTCAGGATTGACAGGGATAGCTATTCAACACGCAGTACATACAATAGCATGGAACAAAAAAAAGGTATTTTCAACATGGTTCGTGTAGTGAGATGGTGATGTGAGTAGGCGGGAGGCCATTTGGGGAGTTGAGGCATTGCTAATGAAAAATGTCTCGGGGATTGAAGGCATCAAAGTAGAAGTCATTGAAATCTAGAGAAGAAATATTACACTTGGTAATTTCCTTCAGCGCCGAACAAGGTGCCAGTCACGTGACTTTTCCAGCATCAGGCCCTGAAACCATTCTGGGCACCATCCCTGTGGCGTTGAGATGTTTGAAACCCATTTTTCCCGTTCTTGTTTGTGGCCATAAAATTAGGTATCCCCCATGGTGCATGATTCCTTGCCATCCACATTTTAGCTGCTTGAATTTTTCAAGAAACCAATTTTTAAAGGTATTTCGATGAATTTTGGCTGCCCAAACAGATAGTTATTCCATTGACTCGACCGTGTTTCTTAAAATTGAGGCCAATGTTAAAACCATTGGTTGCCCGACATACAACAATGTTATATAGTACTGAAACCACTATGATATATATGTTATATAGTACAAACAATGTCATAAACCATCCATATTTTGATGGTTTATACCATCCATAAAACTGATAGATTTTAGGATGATATATATATATATATATTATATTATATTATATTATATTGTATTGTATTATATTATATTATATCATATAATATAATATTATATTATATTATATTATATTATATTATATTATATAAGTTGGGATCCCATGGCCATGGTTGTAATCCATTTATAGATGGGATAACCTACGAATCGGGGTTACCTTTCAGCCACACTTAAATGGTTAGTCTCACCACTTACGATCTGTGGGATTTAATCTCCAAGTATCCTCACATCTCCAATTTGGGGAGGATCAGTTGGTGTCCCATAGTCAGTTCATCCATTTAGATGGGAAAAGCCACGGAAGAAACAGGACTTGAACGATCACCAGGGTTATGAAGCACTTACTACTGTGGATTGGTAGCTTGTTTATCCCATAGTAATCCCATGATAATCCCATTATTTACAGTGTTTCATAGTTCCCAGCTGGTTTGGCTTACAGTGGTTCTTTTTGTCACCATCTATAAATGGATGAACAAAGTATATAGATGGTTATCACCATAACTTGATATAATCCATATATATATATATATATGTATATAGCTAGTTCATCCATTTCTATATAAGCATCTACTTAAGTGGTGAGAACCAACTATTTTTTATCACCAACACGGATATGGGATATCTTGGGATATCTTAGATGGTCATCATCCCAGGTCTTCAACAAATTGATCTCGGTGCCCAGCTGGGCTTCTGCCTGGGAAGCAGATAAGGCGCTGCATCAGAAGGTGCAGACCTTGCACGAGGTGCGGAGCTGCGGGGCCGGGGTTTTTCGACCACTGGAAAGGGCAGGGTTGGCCGGGGTTGGGTTGGGAATGAGGTTGGAAGACTCGGGATTTTATGGGATTTTATGGGATTTTATGGGATTTTAGGAGATTTGAACTTCGATTTTGTAATGTCAAGTGTGTTTTCGAAAAAAAATCGGTTGGGCTTTCCAGGACCTGCAGTCGGCCATCGGAGCGCAGCACGAGGCGAGTGCCGGGGGATGGTGACCGTGGACCTTAGGACTGTGGCCTTGTCAAAAATGGAGCATCGCCATGAAAAACAGCCATTTGGGTTTGAGAAAATGATGATTCACCATGAAAATATGATGGTTCAGCATATTTTCAGACAAGGCCACATAGTTTAGATACTTTAGAAACAGCCTTGTGGCTATCAGCAAAGCTTGGGCACTTTGAAAGCCAGGATTCGGTATGGCTCCAAAGTCAGATCTTTAACCAACCAAGTTAAGTTTCAGGAATCACAACAAGGGTGAGCCGCGCCGTACCCAAATACTGATGACATGTTCCAATGTCGGTGAAATCTATCCCCGTTCCTCTGGGTCAAATTCCACAAACTGTTGCTCTGCAATTTGATTTCTGCGGACCTGATTCGGATCCCAATTCTGGTGTCTTGCCGGATTTTGGCCACATCCACATTTCCATCATTTCCATCATTTCCTTTCTTGCTGCGGCCACCCTCTGGTACTCAAAAAAGAGCAGTGGAGAATTCCCAGCTCTAGACCCTCCACTGATAGTACCCTCCGGTACATTTATCAATAGCTATTAAAAATTGCCATAGAAATAGTGGATTTACCCATTAAATCCGATTAATCATGGTGATTTTCCATAGCTTTTTGTATGTTTACCAGGCCGGAAAACCATGTTTTTCCCATGGGTTTTCCCATGGGAAAACCTCCGGCCGAGGTGCTACAGAAATCCATCGCCCCCGCCTTGATGCAGTCTGTGACCAAGGTGAAACACGAGGAGAAACCTGAGGAGGTGATGGGAAGGGAAGGGGGCAAGAAACGATGGAAAAATCGGGGATTTGGCCAGAACTGGAGGATTTTTTTTGGGATTTCTTGGTTAAAATTCAGGATATGAGTTTTTTTTTTTGTGAAGTTTTCTTTTTTTGTTCAGATGTTACAGCCAGATGTTGCGGACTGACCGGGGGTTGGTATTTTTTTTCACGATCATTTTTGGGATCCGGGTCAGTTTTGAGGAGAAAACATGTTATTGGATCAACGACTGGATGGGGATTTGAGGTACAGTAAAGACTGGGATTCTCGAAAAAGACGTATGATTTATGCAAGCAGTCAAGTCTGTATTTGATCAGTAATATGCAGTAAGGATTTAGCTCTGAAACAATGAGGAATGTGAACAAGGAGAGGGGTTCTTCAACCCCAAAATGGGTTAGCATAGCACAAAGCGATTGACACAACAATGAGGATTCAAGGGTTTCAGTATAGTATGGGGATATCATGGACAAAATGTTGAGCAATTAAGACTGGGGTATGATGATAAACACTGAACAACGACTATGCTTGTTGAACCAGTGCATGAACTTGCACCAATCAAAGTGTGTGCATTTTTCACCAACAGGAAGTAGCATAGCACCGGGATGCCAAAGAAGGAAATTTCATCAAGCAGCCAAGGGAAGGGATATCTACTCATTGGAGATTCTGAACAATCTCTCGGCATATATTTCAACAAACCACTCTGGGCCTCTCCCAAAAAGAGGGACGACCCATCGCGGAGGGTTTCTCTACGGAGAAAACCAACATTACAATAATTGCCATCTGGTAAACTAACATAGCTATTGGTCATGGCCATTTATTGTGAGTTTTCCCATTAAAAATGGTGATTTTCCATAGCTATGTTAGTTTACCAGAGGGTATAGTCAATTATAGTTGTGCTTATTCCTTTCCACTAAGTCACCAAGGTAGATGACAATGAGACGGTGTGATTTGAAACAGATGTTCTTCATCCGTCCACGGGACTGACCCAAGCTCGAAATCAGCCAAATCATCCCCAAGACTGCTAAGAGTAAAAGAAGACCCAAACGAACTCCTGGTTTTTGAATGTATACATTTTGAGGAGCCCATACTTTGGGGGATATAATTCACATATGGGTATGGGTCAATACCTATAGATACATTTTTAGTGGGATGAACATCCATTTACCAGCTATTTTGGGGTTCACTAGGTGCCAGGGTTTTGACCCATCCCCATATTTCAACTTCTGGGGGATTCAACACCCCACAGGGACCCCCCATAGCTGGTGAAAGACATTGGGAACACCAGGTGCGCCTGGCCATGGAGCGCGAACGTCTCATTGACGCCATCAAGGTGAAGACATTGGGGTTGATCCATGGAATTTCCAATGATTTTTTTAGTCATGTTTTATCAATCTGGGGTTCGTACCCATTTTTTCAGTGGATGATAGGTCATGTTTACAATGGCGCTTGAGGATTCTGAAAATGATTCTTCGATTCTTTCTGGCCAACCTGCGGACCAAGAAAAAGAGATCTGAAAGAATCCGTTCTGGGTCGCGCTCCCCAAATTGGCCCTTTACGTTCCCAGATGAAGGTGAAAACGGGAACCAGAGAGGTTTGTTTGGAGGTGTCATGTTTTTGTGTCAATGTGGCCAAAAAGGACTCAGCAGGTTCGATCTTTTCTGATTTTCAGGAAAGGAAACCATCCCGGATTTGGGGAAAAACGGGGTCGGCCTTGTCGATCACCGGCTGAGGAGGAAGAGGATGCTTCTACGGCTGCTGAGGTGGTTTCGAAAGGGGATGGAAGTTTTCCATCAGAGCACTTGATGTTGCAGGGAAATGATGTCGGAGGGCCCAACTTACACCCGGATGATACAAGTTGATCCCACTTTGGGCTATGTCTCACAATGTTTCGTGCCTTCTAAAATTGCCTCGTGTTCAATCCTGCAACTGTCCATTGGCTTTTGATCCAGGGAAAACACCCCAGGAATCTGAATGGTGAAGCCGGTGAAGCCCTGAAAATGCATGGGCACCAAAAATGCATCACCATCTATTTGGCCAATATAGGGTCCCCAAAAAGACCGAACAGTTTTTCCAGGATGTTTTGGATGATATGAATATTTCGATGAATTTCCAGGGTTCAAACTTCTCTACCTATTCTGGGGTCGCTATACACAAATCTCTAGTTATATACCTAGGCTTAAGTGGTTCCTTTGACCTTGTTGCTTAACTACAATATATCTTCATGATATCCCCATTCTTTGTTGCATAAATCCAAGTTTTTGCGGGTTGAATCGCAACGTTTGCTGGTAACTCACACAGAGGCTAACATCACCATCTCTGCTACCTAACTTGCCATGGTTGTTGGTGCAGTCTCCCCCTTCGCTACACAGATCTTTCAGGAGGAGCCCGAAGCAGATCTGCGGCAAAGCCGGCAGTCTGCCCTGCAGGCTGTGGTCCTTGTGATACGGGAAACCAGCAATGGCCGATTTCGGCCGAAGAAACTTGGGATTTCACCCACAAAACCATGATGCTATGAATGCGCTTTTTCTTGGATTATATGGATTTTAATGTGACTGGATTGGTGTTGTTGGGAAAATCTATAGGAAACGATGAATTTTATTTGCAACGGCAGGGTTTTCCTGTAAATCTTCCCATCATCCAATTCCGGGATGATTTGCATGGCAGAAACCAGGATGTTTGATTTTTGAGGTTCTCTGGATAAAATTTTGATGGCAGTCATGGCCTAGCCTCAACCTTCTTTTTTGGATTCATTGTGACTTTTTGGAACGAGATCATGGGCAGTGAAATGGGTTGCACATCTTCATTGTCCGTGGTTGCTGTTGCATGATTTCAGTGTTTCAGAATCAGTTGATCAACAAATCCTTAAGATGGAGAAACCACCAATTTCGTAACACAGGAATGGGTCGTGACGGGTTGTGAACGATTTAGGATTTTTGATAGTTTCTGCAGTATATACAACATAGAGTCTCTGTGAGACTAGTCAAGTGGAATCTGTGTGATGCCCCACAGCCATTTTTTGACGTCTCTTAGTAGGATGTGTTGGGAGCTAAGTATCTTGGGGATTCAACCAACCCTGCCAAAAGGAACCGCCAATAATAGATGATTACTGTAAGATTCGCCCTCATTGGTGACTTATATAGTGGTTGTTGGTGCTTAAGGTTTGCGCTTAACGAACCGCTTAACGAACCCAAACATTATCGAGTTATTCCATTATGTCCCATCAAGTCCCCACTTGAGTTGATCCAATTTTTGGTATCTTGGACCATTTATGAACCAGTTTCCATGGGGAACCCAGTCATCTCAGTCATCCCCATCTCGGCCAGGAAGGCATCGATGCGGTGACAGCCATTGATGAGCCGCAGAAGATGGACTCGGGGGGAAGCAACGCCTTGAACAAATTGCGCATCGGTGCCTCGGTGGATGGGTTGGGGGCGGCCCTGGTGGTCGGTGCACCCAGGACTTGGAAATGTCTTGCCCAGTAAGCCGTGGGACCCAAGTAAAACTGTGTGAAAATCACCATGATAGTCGGGTAGGCAATCATTTTTTTTGGGGGCTTGTAATCTAGTGGCAGGTTTGGAGTTTTCGACTAGTTTGATCCTACACAAAACAGCACAAGAAATTTGGGCACAGCTTCGCCGTTTTTTTTTTTGGAACAGGTCGTTGGTTGCCACTGTGACTAGGGGTTCAACCCATCTTATTTGCAGGTGAAGCCAGACATTTTTGCCGCATGACTGGATCCAACTTGGTTTCTAAATTCAGATTTTTTCTCCAGGTATATCATATTCAGATCATATCTGTCATAAACCCATCTAATAGTCTGTTCAAAAAATCATATAACATGCTGGCAAATGTCATAAAGCACCCATATTTTGATGGTGTATCGTGTGCCCATTTATGGTAAAATTGGGGTAGTTTACCATGGCTTTATCAACATTAACATGCTATAAACCACCTTGGTCAGGCTGCATTCGCTGCGCCGGAGAGGAGGAGGTTTTCGTGCAAGAGGTGGAGCATGCGCCCAATGTGCCCTGGTTGGGGGCTTTGGGTTGTGGTGGAACTGCCAAAAGGAACGAAGATGGGCTGAAACTGGGCTGAAACCCTCCAAAATAGGGACTTTATGGATGAAATTCACGCCATCTTCATGAAAGCTAGCTTTTGCTAAGGTATTGGGGGGGGGGCTGGAATCTCCCATCACATGAAACTTCATACTTAACTACTCCCCCTTCTCCCTAGCTGCTTAGCAGTTTGGCCGTGGCTCAATCCTTGTCGGGGACTCCGTCGGCATGTCGCCACTGGCAGCAAAATCGGCAGCATCCGCATCCTCTGCATTGGCGTCGTCAATCGCGCGCCCCAAAACATAGCTTCATTTTCATTTTGAACCTTCACATGTAGTTTCCAGTCAGTTCTCACAATGGCCGTGCGACGCAAGCCGCCGAGTACAATGGGGCGAGAAGCTGGCAGTGAAGTTACTTCTGTTTTATTTGTTGCAATGGTGCTGTTGAATCGGTTTCTGGCATATGGCTGGCATTCAGGATCAGAGGCATGCGGCCGCTATCGAATTGAGGCCAGCAGGGGTTGTAACACGTGGCAATTCCATCAGGGTAGTTTCATTGCGGCATCTTCATCTCTGCTTCGGCTCGTGCCACTGCCGAAGTGCGAGCAGGCAGGGGGTTTGCTGCGTTTGGTGCTGCCTGGCTTATAGGTTGGACGTCGTCTGAGGTTGGACCGCAAGGACCTCAAACAGAACCCTTTCAGAAGGAAGGATATAGAAAAAAGGGACAGATAGCTTCAGCTTCAGCTTCCTTGTTCCTGTCGCCATGGGCCGAAAGTGTAAAGGGACTGTGGAAGGAGAGAAGTGCGTCTTTGATCCGGGCGGCAAGAATGCATCACCCAAGCCAGGCAACGATCGCTGCTCCTGGTGCTGCCCGCAGCATGCAGCAAGTGGTCGGCACGGCCTGTGGTCGGAGCAAGCTGCGTCAACACTACGGCAAGTTCACCGAAGCGGTTGCGCTCAAGGCGCTCGGCCGGTTTCCTGAGCAGGCCAAAGCATATTTCGATGCCGACAGCATCGACAAATTGAGGAAAGCGTCGCTTCGAAACGGATTCCGACCTCCATTCCGACCGCCTAAGCAAGCATGCTTTCGTGGCATTTGCCCCTTGAAAACTTCTGTCGCGTGAGGTCCCGGGAACCTGCATTCCCAGTGACATGGAGGACGAGGAGGTCCGGGGCAAAACATGCAGTAGATGTTTGTAGTTGGGCAATGACACACATCACTACATTGCAGGCCTGGCCCAACATCGCCGACGGGCAGGATCTATACCCCGCGGAGCTTTGCAAGGTGGGGGGGCGAATCAGGCAGAAGAACTGATGCATTCGCACAGGCAGAGAAGTTGACCCAAGCTTCTCTGACACATCTACAACGGAGACCTCCGTCGCCTTCCTACAGAGGGGTGGACCCGTCTGGGCCTCAGATGGATTGC
>CAMXCT020005166.1:0-21535 GCA_947184155.2 Cladocopium goreaui
TTGCATTGTCTTGAAGCCTGGAAGGCAGCATATGTCAACTCATGGATACACCGTCATGGAGCAGCCTGTGGCAAGGGATTTGTTTCAGAGCTTAGCTGCCGGAATCATGCTTGTAGAACCACAGCAGAGCAGCGACAACCCACTCTGCTCGCATCCTGCCGCTTCCAACACAAGCCAAGCGGGAATTATCTGCCACAAACTCCAAAAAAAGCAGGTTTTGGCTCCAAACTCGAAGCCAAAGTTTGATCCCAAAAATGAAGCCAGTTTTGGCTTCGCCTAATGAAACAATAGAAGCGGCCTTCCAGAAATTGAAGCTAAAAGTGGCTTCCGTCAAAAGAAACACAAACGGTCCAAAACGAAAAGAAATGCCCCGGCGCCAAAAAAGTCTCCCAATGAGTGTGCCCAGCACCCCTTTTACAGATGCTCGCATAGCCGAGCCGCGTGTCTAGCATAAAGTTCCGGTCTTCAAACAGCGAAGCACGTAACTCTCTTCATGCGTCATCATGCCAGAAGTAAAGATCATACACCGGTCTTTTCTATGTCATGTTGGCACTGAGGAGGTACACACATTAGTCTCCAGAATCACAATACTTTCTGAGGCTTGAATTGGATTCAATGAGCTCCCCTCTACCCCGAATGCCAATGTTGACACAAGATATAAACAGCCATGTCTGAACCAACAAACTGAGAAGGCCGGCGGAGTAATTCCAAGAGGCGTCCACATGCTTCAGCCAATAGAGAAGATGTGGAGTAAATATGGAGTAGACCATCCGCGGAGTAAAAAATGCAGAAATAGATGGCAGGGCCAATACAAAATGCGTGGAGTAATTTTGGCCCGTTTTAAGAATACACTGTTATTTATGGTGGAATAGAATTACTCCACGGCCAGTTCAAGCCGGAGGAAACCCACACACAGACACACCAGGCGTTAAGAGTCTACGGGGGTGGAGGGGTTGGATGCCGTACTACCCCCTGACATCTCATAGCCCAGCCTTCACTCTTGGGTTCTGCCACTTCTGCAACTTTTGAAAGGTCGGCAGCACTCGGCCTGGCAAGAAGGACGGGTGCAGGGCATTGTCAACCTTCAGGTGACCTGTAACATCATCATATGGTCTCTTCTTCTCAGCGTATGAAGCTGCAAGTGCCCAATGTCTCAACTCTAAATGTAGCAAGGCTTCCACACTTTTTTTTTCTCCCGGTTTGGCCGATTCGCACTAGGCACGGTCCTTACAATTGAGTAAGCGGTGAAAAGCATTCAGAAAAAGGACACGTGTGGTCCCTAAAACGCAGGCAAATCATCATATCAACACCAACCAAAACCAAAAAAGAGCAACCAAAAACGACCCGCAAATCCCCCAGCCAGATTTGCGTTTCGCCAAAAGGCAAAACAGCGAAGCAACAAAGAACGGGGCCGGGCCCAAACAAACAACCAAACCAACCATTCAGTGATTTGCCAAGGATACAGTGACAGAAGTCACTGCATCGTCATCAAAAACATGCAAACTAATTAGGTACTGCAGAACGAAAAAATATAGTGCACGATCACCCAGAATCTCATCTCCTGTAATCCGTTGCTGTTGCTCCAGCTCTCTGATAAGTAGGCAAGTCAGGAATCGTTGATAGTACAATTCGTACCAGTTGCCAGTCTCATTATCACAGTTAATCATATGAAGAGTAGCAAGGCTTCCACACTTGAAAAGACGTGAAAAATCGAACGCGCCGGTGCGGGATCTATCTAAGAGGCCTCCTGTTTGCACAACATCCAACATTGAAATTCCGGGGCAAGGGAATTTACACATCGAGCAAAGATGAACTCTAAAGCCAGCAACCAGACTACAGACACAGTAGTTGCTGAGTGGCAAACTTCCTGTGAGACACATGGACCTGCTATTCTCTCTCAAACATTGAAGTCTGTACTAAAGCTTCCGGCAACATAAGCAAGCATCAACCCAACGGGAAAAGACTCGAGAAAAGCACGTTGCCAGTACTCTACAGAGGAGGCCCGCACATGCGAAGCCTGATTTCAATTGACTTTCCGGCCCCAGAAATGGAACCTGAAAGCGCACATGTGGTATCAGCTGTCTCCGTTCCCTTGCTCCAATGCGGCGATTGCAATGCAGCACCACCCAGGCAACATTCACCAATCCGTCGCTACTCCGCGCTACTCCGCTACTCCGTGGCATGTTTTAATTCAATTACCCAATGTAATTGACACGATATCGAAACGATGGCGGAGTAAGCAAGCCTTCAATACTTCACCTTCTCACATCTTTCCCTAAGCAGATTCTTACTCCATCCCGTTTTAAATTAATACTATTAATTAATAACGGGATTGACTGAAAAGATCATATAATTTATGTTCTTTCTGGGCTGCAAACTTCGGTAGGAGTCTAGAGGGGCAAGGGCGGCCAACAAGGGGCAGTAAAGTATTCAATACAATCATTCAAATGGAAGCCGGCCACCTTCGCGAAAACCCACAAACTCCTCAACAGCAAGAAACACTTCAAGCAATCACCTAAGGCTGCAAAAGGCTGATGCGCCTTCTTTTAGCAGCAAACAATCAAGCCACCAGACGAAACGAAATAATAAAAAGCTACCTTCAACTGGGTTCAAGCAGCAACCGATATGCACCCCGCTTGCCCCAACAAGAAACCAAATCATCTACAAAACAGCTTCCTCCGACGGACCCAATTCTGGGTCCGGAAAACCTTCTCAAAACCGGCTTCGCTCAAAAGGACCTCCCTAGTTGCCCTTCCGGCCGCCATACGCCACAAAGCTTCATTGAAACCAAATCGTTGCGCTTCTGCAACCTTGATACTGTACAACAAACTTCAAAAAATGAACCTAAACACGGTCCCAAAAATGGGACCGCCTGGCGGTCCCATTTTTGGGACCGCATGCACCGCTTAGTAAAAAAACAAAAGAAAAACACTTTCACGGTCTCATTTTTGGGACCGTCTGGCGGTACCAAAAATGAGACCGCAAAATCGCAAAATTAACAGCAAAGGCCGACCCCTGCAACGAACAAAAAATGACAACTGCGTTTAGTTAAGCAACAAGCATATAGAGTTGGAACAGAGGAGGCCCGCACATGCGAAGCCTGATTTCAATTGACTTTCCGGCCCCAGAAATGGAACCTGAAAGCGCACATGTGGTATCAGCTGTCTCCGTTCCCTTGCTCCAATGCGGCGATTGCAATGCAGCACCACCCAGGCAACATTCACCTATCCGTCGCTACTCCGCCTACTCCGCTACTCCGTGGTATGTTTTAATTCAATTACCCAATGTAATTGACACGATATCGAAACGATGGCGGAGTAAGAGAGCCTTCAATACTTCACCTTCCCCCATCTTTCCCTAAGCAGATTCTTACTCCATCCCGTTTTAAATTAATACTATTAATTAATAACGGGATTGACTGAAAAGATCATAATTCATGTTCTTTCTGGGCTGAAAACTTCGGTAGGAGTCTAGAGGGGCAAGGGGGGCCCACAAGGGGCAGTAAAGTATTCAATACAATCATTCAAATGGAAGCCGGCCACCTGCGCGAAAACCCACAAACTCCGCAACAGCAAGAAACACTTCAAGCAATCACCTATAAGGCTGCAAAAGGCTGATGCGCCTTCTTTTAGCAGCAAACAATCAAGCCACCAGACGAAACGAAATAATAAAAAGCTACCTTCAACTGGGTTCAAGCAGCAACCGATATGCACCCCGCTTGCCCCAACAAGAAACCAAATCATCTACAAAACAGCTTCCTCCGACGGACCCAATTCTGGGTCCGGAAAACCTTCTCAAAACCGGCTTCGCTCAAAAGGACCTCCCTAGTAGCATGCTGTCTTTTCATATGTACAAACCCCGAACAAACCTCAAGCAAACCTTGTTCAAACCTCAAATCTATGGGCGGAACCAGGCCATCAGGCGCGACAGGATTTAAAGGAAAGTTCAATTAATTTCTTTTTGCGCGCGGCAACTGTAAATTTCCTCCGCTGCCTGGAATTGAAGTTTGATTGGGGTTTGTACATATGAAAAAACAATAGATCGAAGGTGCGGTCATGGCATTGCTTTCTCCAATAGAATGCGGGGCATAGAGACGTTTGCAAAGTATGTCTGGAGTTTGTAGATATGAAAACACAGCACATCGAAGGTGTCACCAGAAAGTGCTCATTCCTCAATGAAATGAGCTGCACGCAGACATGAACAAGGTTTGTTTGAGGTTTGTACATATGAAAATACAGCAGAAGGAAGAGGAACAAAGCGTTGCAAATAGAAGGACGGGCAAAAAATAGATGATCAAGACATACGGGAAGCGAGGTGTATGCAGATCCGCCTGCATGGAATTTCCCGGTGCAAGCATGCGACTCCAACTATTTAACCTTAAAGCATATCCAAATCACTGACACGCTTGTCGCCAAATTTCGTAAAGTCCCTAATGCCACGCCACAGCATGGCACTTTCAAGACACCAGGACAAGCTTCTCCAAGCCCCAGCAACTTTGGAGACACTTCGAAGTACCTCTGCAGTATGTCCCAGAAGCCACGCTGCAGCAGAATGTGCAGAACTTGGACTTTCCTAGCAGGCGAGTACGCAAGAAGCCGCCTCAAGGTGACACAGATAAGTTCAAAGCAAAATGTGCAGAGTTCCGACGGCTCGCCACCCAAGAACCCAAGAACCCTGTCTCGGAAAATTGCTGGAACTGTCACTCTCTTATCTGAAAAACTCCATTGTCTGGAACACATTCACGTCGCATGACATGGATACTCCCCTGCCCCCTTTTGAGTATGGTCATGATGATGCACCCGGGAATAAAACAACACCGGCAACAGTGTATATTTCACTCGGGTGCATTTTTCTTACGTAAGCAGGAAATACAAATTGCAAGGATAAAAGGTCCTTGGAGTCGGAAAATTGATTGAATCCAAACAAACAAAAAAACCACAACCAAACCAAAAACG
The DNA here is from genome assembly GCA_947184155.2 of Cladocopium goreaui. Taxonomy (NCBI): domain Eukaryota; class Dinophyceae; order Suessiales; family Symbiodiniaceae; genus Cladocopium; species Cladocopium goreaui. Next base: position 4,956 of record CAMXCT020005166.1, read on the forward strand.
ACGACCCGGAAATTCCCCAACCGGAGCCCAAACAAAAACACGCACCGAATCGATTTGCCATTGGACAAGCCACTGCGTCACTTTCAAAAACATGCCACATGAATTGGGATCACGGCTGTCCAAGCAGACATGAAGGTCTCAGCTTGGGAGTTAACCTTAGCATGAGCCAAGCTGCACACGAAAGCAGAGCTACGCTAAAACCTCTCTCAGAGTCCTCTCAGATCAACTCGTCAATGGACCTTCATGGACACAAAAGTCATCATCTTATCTGTCAGCAGCCGCGATCACGAAGCCGTGATGTTGAGAACTCCGACCCCTCCTTGGCCGGGAGGGGGACAGAGGTGGCAAAGCGGAAGCCTCGTAGGCGAGGAAGCGCTTCCAAACATGCCATCGCCAACCACAAAAAAGGGAGGCACGCCCCTAGTTTCATAGGGAAATTGCAGTCATCCATTGGATTTGGTCTCAACCAGCGACTTTCTTGGCAGTATTCACAGAGCTAAGCAACATGCAAAAAACCTTTGTCTCTGTAAAATTGTCTTCGCTAGTGCTGCCATACATGTGCTGTCGTAGACAGTGCAGCGTTCAAAGAGCAGGTTCGCAAGGAATACAAACCACAGAACTGTTTAGGTTCAGGATGTCATAGTTCTTGAAGAACCTGCAGTGCATTGTAGTACGCATCGGCGAAGATCGTAGCGAAACTACAGGCTGTAGTGCCACTCACCTATGGATGGTCGAACAGGGTGGGGAACCTTGAAGGGTGAGAGAATGTTTGTACCATACATCGAAAAGATGCTTAGTTGATCTGAGTTGCTCGAATGTGAAGGTTCTGAGGTGGTGCAAGAAAACCGTCACCGAGCAATGAAAGTCATTTTACCACGGCGTAGCAACGTGGAGCAACATCGTGTAGGCTTGAGGATCGCAAATCGGATTCTGAAAGGTCTGCGATGCAATGCGGCAAAATCTCGAGTCCGTTCAGAATCAGGGTGCGCACATTTGGCGACCAAAAACAATCGAGATAAAAAGCCCGAGAGTTGTACTGCCAGTGGTGATGCCGAAAAAATTGTGTAAAGATGTTTTTTTAGCTCCCCTCTCCTGTCTGGTTGCCGCTTGGTCTGGTTGTCCGTTGTACTTTTGCTAGGTCTCCTGTTGTCTGTTTGCCTCTTGGGTGGACCTTGCGTGCATTCCTCTGCTTATTTACTCTCCTCTTCTCTCACTTAGGCACATATGAATGGAGCTTAGCTTGAATGTACCCCTCGCTCACGTACCTTTCACCTTGACACAGCTGCGTGGAATTGTCACACCCGGGTAGACATCCCTGCACTTCCGCTAACAGAAAAAAGCCGTCGCGGCACTTGTTATGGACAATTTTTCCCTGTCATCTACTCTCGGACATTTATGTCTTTACTGGGCTTAAGCTACCTTGCAGCTTGGTTCTTTTATAACTGTGTCTTTACGTCCCACTTCGATCGCCATTGTTTGCGGCAAGCCATGGCACGAGACTCGATTTCACCTCCGATACGATCTGGATCTCCAACGAAAATCATAAAAAAAACATCAAAAAAATAAAAATTAAAGAAAATAAACAAAACACGAAGAAATAATCAAAAACATCATGAAATTTTTAAACATCATCAAAAATCATCAAAAAACAAAAACCAACAAAAAACATAAACAACATAAACAAAATCAAAAAAAAATCAAACATCATTAAAAAAACATAGAAATCATAAAAACAGAAAAATCATATCCATCTTTTTTTATATTTTTTCAAATCACATTCTAAAAATCATAAATATTCATTAAAAAAATCAGAAAAGAAAACAAACAAGAAAATAATTTTCTAGCTAATGTTTTGGATCTCAAGGTTAGTGCAATCCTTTTTGACCCAGTCTTGGAGAGTTGAGTGAAAGAATTCAGATGCTAATGCATCTCTCTGTCCGTTACGGCGAGTTTGTATTTTGTCTTGTACATCAAGGACCGTGCCACAGAGCATTGCGGCCACATTGCGAGGAAAGAAACGGAGTTGCATTCATTCTCAATCGGTTTAGAGATCTTGAGCATTGCCCTGGGGTTTGGCCTTGCAACTCTTCGCAACAGGTTGGTGCACGGCAAGCGTGTCCCAATACGTTTGGCCATTGGCGTTGGTGCTGCGTTGCCCCCACTGTGCCAGATAGCACCTTGAGGAAGATGTTGAAGTGTCAGCTCAGGTGGAGAAGATCCTAAACCCTTGCCTGAACCTTCGATCAACTCACAGCGAGTAATTTGTGTACCAGCGTTCAACTCTGTGTTGAGCATTTTGCTGGCTCTTACTGTGTCTTTTGATTTGTAAATAAAGGACCGTGCCATCTGAGCAGCGGCCGCATCCGAGGAAAGGAAAAAACATTCGCCTGAACCTGAACCTGAACCTCTTCATTTGGCAGTCATGAACCTGCTTCCCAAGGGCAGAAAAGACATGAAGATGTTGCAGACGATTAAACCCACGAGCATGTCAAGTTTGCAGATGATGCTTTTACAGCCATGGAAAGCACGTTTCTTGTAGATGATTCAGCAGCTGGCGAACATGTCCCAAAGATACCAAAAGTGGATGATGAAACGCAGCAGAAGCGCTTGAGTCAGGTCACCAGCACAGACCTTTCACTGTATGAGCATGAAGATGATCCTGTGGGCTTTGCATTTAATAAATAATGATGAATTGGATGATCTGGCAGAATGTGAGCTGAATTTCGACAATGATGAGTTTTACGACAGACAGGAGCTCAGTGATGATGCAGCTACAAAACAGCTCATGTTTCCTTTCAGCAAGCAAGAGCCCAGTTTGAGTCCAGATGAATTGTAACGCTTGGATGCAATTGCAGATGCAGTAGAAGTGATGAAACGACTCACAAAGATGCAAGTGCTTACAAATGCTTCACAAATGCCTGCAGATTCGCAAGTCTTGTCAACACGTTTTGTGCGTACCGATGCTGGACAGCGAATTTGGCTGCGACGTTCCAGATTGTTTGCAAGAGAGTTTGCTTGGATGGATGCTGAGAAGGACTCCTTGTTTTCGCCGGCTAGCAATGCAACTGTGGCACGTTTGCTTCCAGCTATGCTGTTTTGGAGATGAGAGAGCATGCAGAATAGGTCAGCGTAGATGTCAAAGATGCGTTTTTGATGGTGAAACAACAGACTCCAACCATCGTCAGTTGCACACTAGCAGATGGTCAGGTTCAACCATGTGGATTGGGCCGCGTTCTCTGGCCAAAGAGATGGCAGCTTACTTTGGCACCGAAACATAACCAACCTGATGAAGCAAGAGCTCGGTATGTCACCTCATGTCCCATGTCCGTGCATTCTCAGGTCGAGTGACAACAGTTGCTACGCGCTCGTTCACGTTGATGACATACTTGTGGTTGCAGAGCGTGATTTTGTTCTCAACAGACTTGTGAAGTGCTTGAAGGAGAGATATGAGGTCTCAACTCAAGTCATGGAGAAGCCTCGAGACGCGGTCCAGTTTTGGAAGCGCAAGATGGGTCTTCAAGATGATTCTTGACTCACCATCCAGATTCACTACAAGCATGTGCAGCAGATGTGTTCACTGTTGCGTTTGAACGAACGAATGCAGTCGAAAAACACACCTGGTCACTTAGACATGGACCAACAAGACACCACTGGTGTTCAGAACTCGCGTGGGGATTTTGCTGTACCTTGCCCAGACCTTGCCCACTGAGCATGTGGTGCGACACCTCGCGACATATAGCACACAGCCGACACAGAAGGGCTTGGATGTTTTAAAACACCTGGTTTCATACTTGGCTTGTTGGTAAATCTCTTGGAAGTGGCGTGGCAGGAACGTTGGATTGTTCCACCCACCATTATTCTGACCCAGAGCCTGGCGAGACAATTTTTGAAGTTTTCACTGACAGTGATTGGGCCAGCAACAAAACGACAAGGAGATCAGTGTCGTGTGCTACGATGTTTGTTGGTGGATGCCTTCTTTTCTCGTCCTCAAGGACCCAAAAACTTGTTTCTTTGAGCAGTGCAGAGGCTGAAGTTTACTCATGCTCTTCAGGTGTTTCCGATGCTATGTTGTCACGCTTGATTTCATGGATGACTGGCTTCAAGATGATGGTTTACTTTCATACAGACACTTCGGGGGCACCGGGCATTTTGCAACGGCAAGGTGGTGGCCGTGTCAGGCACTTATCGTGCCGTATCCTTTGGCTCCAAGACCTGATTGGCTCACGGCAGATCAAACTTGCAACTGTGGCTGGTGCCGTCAATCCAGCCAACATTGGCACGAAGAGGCTGCCATGCAATCGCCTGAAGTCATTGATGTGCATGATTGGTACGTTTGATGTTTCTCGTGGAACCTTGGAAGGTGCAGAAGAGCGTGGGAACCTTTTCGCAAGAAACAAAATGTGATGTCCATTTTGAGCGTCTTGAGCCTGCCGAGTTTGAAGGGATGCGATGAAGACGCTTCTTCTACCTCCTCAGACCCTTCTCCTACCCCGATGGCTTTTACAGTGCTGTACTGGTTTGCATTTTCTTTTGGAAGTGGATGCGTAGTGGCTTTCAGCCCAAGTTTTCCAAGATGAAACCAGATGCAGAGCCATGTGTACATGATGATATTGACAGCAGCGCCAGTGTTGTGGCAGATTCCACAATGCCCTCAGGCCCTCAGGTTTAGTTTCCCCGCCAGCTCAGCCAAAGCCAGCACACCGCTGAGAACTACATAATTTGGCGTTTGGAAAGATGCTGCAGAAGGATTGATGAAACAACTTCGCATGACAGGCGCAGGTTGTATTAAGAACGTGTGACAATTCTGTATGGTTTGATAGCTGCTTTCCAATCACCATATGAATCCTGCAGAATGTGTGCCCAGACGTAGGCTTGGTCTTGGTGGAACGAATGATATCGGTGATGATGAAGCCTCTCCAAACTACAGACGAATCACCGGCCCCGCAAATTTGGGAGGCCCAGCGTGCATTGGAGTTTATCCATTCCTTGCAAGTTGGATCAAGTATGAGCACAGGATTTAGCACAAACGTCGATATGGTTGCCAATTCCTTGGGACGCGGTGCAGCATATCCTCCTTGATTTCCTACAGATTCTGATGCTGGCGTTGGAGGGATGATGGAGAGATACTTTTCATCAATTGAAAGTGAGGTCTCCGACCCCGACTTGTGGATATATCTCCACCATGGAGATGGCATGCAAAGCACTGATGAGAACGAAAGCAACAGTGCACATGGATGTTGATGCAATCCATCAGGGAATATGTCAGTTTGCAGTGATGATTTTTTCATGCAGCCATGAGAGCTGAGTCAAAGCGTTACACTGCGAGGCCTTAGCCAGAGGTTAACTTGGGTCTTTGTTGGCCAAATGGATGAGTGTCGACGACATCTACCTTAGAGGAGGTTAAAATTAGAGTGTTTCAAGTTGTTGCAATGGATTAACCCCAAAGAGGCATAGCATGCACTGGCATTCGAAGGGGAACCCCAGCGGCAGAAATCCATTTGCAGTTTTTGACAGTTTTCTTGGATTTTTGTACGATGCTTACCAAAAGGTTGCATCGAGGTGGGGTGAACAGCATTTCCGTTTGTGTAATTCCAGCTCCAATATGCTCCAATAGGATATATTCCGTTGTTGCATTGAGTTGTCATGCGCGTGCACCACGCACAAATCAAAAAGTGTTTGTTCAGGCGGTTTCGCACCAACGAAAAATCTCAGTATCACACTGGATCCAAGTTACCCATCTTGCATTCTGATGGTTCATCCAGTTCCAACTGGTCGATGCACCAGTCCATAAAAAACAGGAACTTTGCCACGTGATTTGACCTTTGGCCTGTTTCTCCCATTTTTTTGTATATTTGATAGAATGTGACCGTTGGAACGCAACGGAAATCATGCCTTGAGCGCCTCACGTTAAACAAAGAGCGCGTTAACCGACTGCACTTGTGAAACCACGACAAATCCATTTTTGGAAACAGGTGTGTGTTGCATTTTTTTGTGTGCGTCGATTGGGCGGACCGTAAAATCAATCAAAACAATTTTGGTGGTCAATTTTGTTGTTTTCGTTCCTTTGCTTTCCATCTGATTTGAATTTGAATGGCATTCATGTCATGGGACAAGGCAATCGTGCAGCGTGAGTGTGCGTGGATTGTCGGCTCAAAATTTTCAGTGAATGTGCAAATTCATTCTGGAATTGTGAGTTCGTGCATTGGCTGTTGTTGCTGTTGTTTGCACATGGTGGCCCTTGGTTGGATTTTGTTTAAAGTCATGTCAAAATCGCAAAAATTGTCCGAGTGGAGTGTGAGAATGTGGAGGTCATGAATTTCACAGCACAATTTATGCAGCAATCTTTCCCGCCATGTTGATGTGCGCATGTTGCGAAGAAACTGGCAGAGACAATCACCAGGTTTCATGTGATGTTGCGTCAACCAACTTGTGTGTTGCACAATGTTGTATGTCGCTGTATTGCATTGGTTTGTGCATGGGGTTGGGCAAAATTGTGTGCATTTTGCAGGCTTTATTTTGTGATCCGCAGCGCCTTTGCTCGGCAATGAATTATAAATTTGACATGCAACGCTGCATTTTTTGTTGGCGCCCATTTGCAAGCAGCAAACTGCAGGTGAACATAATGTGAACATAGGAAATTTGGGAGAAAGGGACATGAACAAAACCTCCAAAATTGCAAAAACGAGACTGTGCATATTGCCTGGTTTTGATTGATCAACAGATCCGGGGGAAAAATGACACAGTATTGCAGATCATAGCGGAAATGAACAATATTGTATTTGTCGGAAGTAGTGATAACCAGCGCAGTTTTTTGGAAATGACATTGCAAACCAAATGCTGATTGGACCTAAGGTTCCCTTATGAGGACGTGGTTTCTGCCAGAAAAAACGATCCGGCACACAGCATTCAGGCAGTGGCACATGGTACCGAAATGTTTTTGGACATGTTCAACTCTTCCGGTTGCATTTGACAAAATGTTCATTCGTTCTGTGATGAATTTGTCGGACAAGTGACAAAGGGAAGGAAATGCCTTCAAATTATGACCTTTGCATTCGACAGGGTGAGGGCTAACATCAAGCCTGAAATCAATCTCCAAACAAAAATTTGAGCACATATACTTGTATATCCAATTTACAAAATCATTTTGATTTTGTTTTTGTTGAATGACTTGCATTGAATTTGCGTGCAAGGTCAAAGTGAAATATCAACCAGGATCCTCTGGCCGATAATTTGTGAGAACATCAAATCAACATGTCATGTTCATCACAATCCGGACAACTCTGAAAACACATTCATTTGTCCGTCAATATGTTTTCAGGGAATGTGTTGTATCGAGTGCTTAGGAAATCTCGGTGTTGACCTTGATGCCATTGACATCAACCGCGGCCTTGTGGTGCCTTGGCCTATTGGTTTGGGAACTGGGAATGGTGAACCGGGGAGTCTTAAAAAAATTGAGGGCCAAGGGTCTGATTGACCTGCGTGGCAGCATTTTGACAACATGCGTTGCTTGCATCTACAATGGAAAAACAAACTGCACATGATTGCCATTTCTTTGTGGATTATATTTTAGTTGTTTTCTGCGGTCCCGAGAGCGTCAACAAAATGCCAAGGTCAAGGCTGTTCTGCCTGATGGCCAACTAGCAGAGTGGAACAAAATCAATCCAGACTCCGCCATCCGGCCATATGATGCTTGTCCAAATCTTGCCAAACTTTCCATTCCGTATGCATTCTCTTCTGAATTTTCCGAATCGTACCGAATTGATATTTTTGTGAATGAATCGAAACTTCCATTTAAGGACAAGATCTTTAAGGTCAACGGGAAGGAGCGGAAAAGCAGAGCGGCCGCATGGACAACAAACACAGAAACACTGAAGTTTTCTCCATTTTTGCCAGCAGGTCGGTACAGTTCAAGAACTCGAGTCTTTCATCGTGTCTTCAAGCCTGGACCCGAGCCCTGCTTGGAAAATCCATGCAAGGGAAAAATAGTTTGTGACTGTCACATGTTGTGCCAATTCTGTGAATTTGTCTCAGATCCCGCAACGATGCTGGGAATGCTGTGCAACAACGTGCAACATAAGAGTCATTTAATTCAATTTATATCATGCACATTCCTTGTGTCATGTACTTGTACATATGTGTTCATACTTTGGACCCGGAAATTTCAGTATCTGGTCCGTGGCCATTTTTGCTTCAAGTTTCCCCTGATCTGTTTGGCTTGCCCCCTCGTGCCTCATTTGACTTTGCTGTCATGGATGGTCATTCAAGGGGGCATTGATTTGTCTTCATTTTCTTCCTGTAGGTGGCCCGTCTACCTTCTGCTCATCCATGGCGGTTCTGCCACCTACCGAAATACGCTTTCAGGTTGAGTTCTGGTCTGGAGACCATCCACACGATCTCAATCGACTCCTGGTTCACCTCGAGCTCGGACAGGTCGAATGTGACATCAACACCTTTATCTATCCAGTGATGTGGCCAACAACTCGCGGTTTTGACCCTCCTATCAATGATCTTTCTCTTTACTGGGTCCCCTGGGATGAAGAGTTGACATCGGCGAAGGTCATTCACTTCTACGTGGCCGACATCTCAATGTACAATGAGTTTGCCACACTGGCACATCACCTGAATGGGCAGATTGGCATGGTGTCACATCAAGCTCCTCGAGATCATCGGGACAATACGCTGCTCGTGATACACCAGGTCCCCCTCATCTTCATGATGGAAATTCTTGGACAGCTGTCACAACAAGCTCGAGACTTAGATCGCCGTGTGCAGGACTTGGAAGCCACAGTCCAATTTCTCCGCAACCGGCTTGGCCTCTAACTACTCCTCCATTAGGACATGTTAGGGTGTTGCTGGAGATTTGAATGCTTCTCTCCGCAGAGATTAATCAATGCATTCTCAGACAGGCGTGTGGTTTGAAAAAAGGTGTGTGGCTTGCTGTGACCAATTGTCTTGTTTTGTGGTTTTTCCTTTGCATTGGCATTTCAGTTTTGCTGCTCTCTTGTCTTGCGGCATGTTGGCATGACACAGGTGTCCTTTTTTCTTTCATTTTGTGGGGTTTTCATTCTGACTTCAAGATGGGTTGTGACCCGCCGGTCCACTCTGTCTTGGGTTTGTATTTATTTCAGTTATGCTGCAGTTGGTCATGCACCGCTGTGCTTTGGCTCAGCACCTGCTGGTGTTCAGTCCATACCTGATCTTATCTCTGATGTCGTCAGCTGCACCATTGACCCCGCTGCGGGTACCCTTGGATACCCCGGACGTTTGGCGGGTATCCATCAGATTTTTAGGTGATTCGGAAGTTCCACCATCGGTGATTTCCCACGGCACGATCGAGACTTCACCGGCCTCGTCACTACATGACCTGGTTCAGGGCATCGAACATGAGGGCTGCCTGACCTCCGCAGTACATGGGATCCAGGTCACGGCGTATACAAGTGCACCCATTGCTTCCTGTATGACCCCACGGCCTATGGTTGGTGACACCCCACGCCTGGGGACAGCTGGTTCGGTCAGGGGGGATCGTCAGAATGTTAGCCATGATGGGCGTCGACCTCCTAACTTAGTTGGCCAGCATGCGGCGACAGTTGCTGAACCCATGCTTACGGTGAACGAACATCAATTCCTTGCTGACTTTGCACTGCATGTTCACCAGAGGCTCATGCGAAGTCGGGGTACAGGCCCACCATCCTCTGAGTATGCTGCGGCAGCCTGGCTCACTACCAGGGCCTACATTGCACGCTCATTGGAGGATCTACGTCAGCCTGTGGTCGTCAACACTCCTCGAAGGCCCAGAGGTCCACCTCCTGATGGTCCGTCACATACTGATGAGGCTGACCTGGCTTGACCTGTGTGATATTCTGGGAGAGTTCTTGCTCAAAGTGGCATCCGTAGCAGTTCACTACCTTCGCAGACCCGCGAAAAAAATGGGGGCACCTGGGGTTTTGGGTTGCATTTCGACCAACAACATTTTCCATGAGTGGCATTGCACCGTGTGCTTTGCATCTGCCAACGCATGACGCCACATCGACAGTGGTTGTAGCCCAGCCGCTGCTGGCTCAATCCATTTAATTTATTTCCATTGCCTGCTGGGCACCCTCTGCGTTGTTGCAATGGCTCTCATGGGGGTCGCGCTCCCTCCTGCACAATTTAATCTCACGGTGACCTTTGGATCTGAGGAGGTTATCCCAGTGGAGCGCCTTTTCAAGGCTTTTGGCTTGGAGAACTTAGCGATTGACCCAAATCAGGTGCTTCTGCCACTGAAACTGCCCAAGGACCTTCCGCTGGAGCCCACTATTGAGCAATTCTGGCAGTACCGTTCAGGGTGGGAGACCCCGTTTGATGAGGAGTACGACTATCGCATTTTCTTGCCGGAGCCTGCCTTCTCCCATGTCTGGGAACACTGCACCAAGGCGTTTCCAAATCGGATCGTCTCGTTCTCGGGCCCAGGCCGTGTCGTGGGTGTCGACTTGGTCATCAAACCAATCTCTTTGGTGGACGTGACCTATCGCCTGTGGACCCAGATGCACGAACTGGATGACGCCAGGCTGCGCATCAAAGCATTGGAAAGGTCATTGGAGATGATCACACACAATGCAGCGGTGCTCACAAAGACCCTGGTCTCGGTACATCCCGATCTGGTGGACGAGATGCACCCCAACACTCCGCAGAGTTGGATCTCTCCACCTGAGGAGTACTGAATCTGTGGACCGAGGGCCGGTTGTTGGCGGTAGCTGTGCAGTTGTTGCCCAGGTTAGTGGAGTGGCCTTTAGGTCTTAATTACCCAGTCATATGCACTGGTGGTATCTCGCAACACGTTGACATTGCTCTCTGTGAAAAGCTGATTCTTCCGTCTGAAGTGTCAGTTGTCATGTTGTCCGCTGACATCTTTCTTTTCAGTTCATGCGATGCCATCAATGCATTCATTTTATCACTTGTGCCAGTTTTGATTTATGGGTTCAAGCTGAATTTTGCTTGGACTAGGGTGGTCGTATCATGGACTCCCCGCTGGAACTGTCCTTCCCTACGAGGGAACTCGGGCAGCGCCCTGCCAATGGCCCACTTGGTACTTGTGATCCAGATGCAGATGACACTGCTCCTCAATCACAACCACGGTTTCGAGTCAAGCGATGGAGGCGTGACCCTCCGCAACCTCCATCTTTGCTGCTGGCGTGCCCCAAGGCATCAGTTACCTCACCACGGCATCAGCTTAATCGTTGGGAGGAGGGTATGGTTAGTCCCAACTACAAACCATCTGGTGGGATCACACTGTCTGTGGGGGGTTTGGCCCCACCATCAATGACCCGTCGTGCCGGAGGTTTGGAAGACTTTGCTTGTGGTGGTCTGCCTAATGTGAGCTCAGCCCCATCACCTTGTATGCGATCAACCTCGTTGGCCTGCCAAATGGCACTACCTGGGTCTCTACCCAAGAAATCTGCTCCTCCAGGGGGCATTCTGTCATTGGAGGTGTCGACGCCGACTTCTCAACCACTTTCTTTGGATGCGATGTTTGTACGTCCCACTTTGGCGGACTCAACAACGATGCTGGCTCTGCACAAGCAACTTAAACCTCAGCATATACAAGATTGGCTGAAGCTGCTTGACAGCGCTGGTCTTCGAAGTGAGTTGTTTGCGACCACCAATGACAGTCTGAATGCAACCTTGCACAGATCGAAAGTCATCGAGCGATTTGCGCCATCGACTCTGGCTGCATATTTGAAGTCGTGGAACCAGTGGTCTGAATTTTGCGCATGTTCCGGGGTTTGTCCTTTCCAGCCATCGGTGTTGACAGTAGCAGACTATCTCCAGGTTTCATCGACGAAGAGTTCACTGGGTGTTGCGACTGCTCAATCTAGAGCGCTCACATGGGTGGCACGATATGCCGGCCTCCCAATGCTCAGGGATGCCCTCTCATCACCCATCATCAAGTCTTACACAGTTCCCTCTGAGCTGGTGTTGAGGAGAGAAGCTGCCCCTCTCCCTTTGAGCTTCGTGGTCTTTCTTGAAACACAGATCCTGCGAGATCAAGGTACCGCAGCAGACAGGCTCATCATGGGGTGCCTGCTTGTGTTGGTATGGAGCTCCCTTCGGTGGAGCGACGCCACTTGGGTGTCACCTTCGTCGTTGACCATCGATGTTGATGCCATCAGAGGGGTGGCTAATAAGACCAAAACTACAACACGAGGATGCCATTCGCATTTCTGACTTGTGGCTTCCTCTCAGGGATGACATCGATATCATGGACTATGAAATGGCTTAACCTTGTTCAGGCAGCATTACAGAGAACAGCAGAGGCCTTTCCGGGGTTTGTACCGGATTTCCTGCTCCCTATGTGTGGTCCGAACCCTGACCACCCAATGTTCGTGGCTCCTATGCCGAGATCCCAAGGTATCTTGATCTTGCGTAGACTGCTCAAGACGGCGTCTCCTGATACATCGCTCGTGAGCATTGGGGCCCACTCCCCAAAGGTCACTTTCTTGAGCTGGGCTCGACAAGTGGGGGCATCAGAAGAAGCCAGAATGGCTCAGGGCCACCATAGAGCTGCAGGCGCCCGCCACAATGTCTCCTTGTATGGGCGCGATGACGTACATGAAGCAATCAATCTTCAGAAGCTGATTGTCCATCGTATCTCAAAGGGGTTCCGCCCTGTGATTCCTATGCTACGCGGAGGGGCCAAACCCGTCTCCGATGCTCCGGTCACACTACCAACTACCACAGTGCACATTGATGATGAAGCTCCAAGTGTGAACTGTTTGCCAGCACTGGACGATCTTGCAGATACGGACTCAGGTTCATCATCTGAAGAGGAGAGTCAGCACGATGGTACCCCTGAACTCACTATGACTGTGGTACAAGCCAAGTCCACTGACTGCATCTTTCTGCTCAACACATCATCGTTGGTCGCCCATGTGGCTGCGTGCTGTGAACCCGATGATTCAGCATGCGTTGTCCAAGCTCAAGATGGAGACCTGGTGAGAGCGTTTCGATTTGCTTGCAACGTCAGAAGATCAGCATTGGATGGGCAGATAGTTCCAGCAGAGATCTTTCCGTCGGACTACAAACTGTGTATGCGGCCACCGTGCTCCAAAATTTTCGACTGAGCGAGTTCGGAAAAAGGCGTGTTGTGAGTGCAGTAGTTACTTGCACCCTTGTCCAACCATTTCACTCAGTTCACTTACCTCAGTAGCATTAATTGGTGAGATAGTCATTTCACTCCCGCTGGAGGATTTGTCACGGGCTCACAGCACCATCTTCAGTAGCGTTGTTTCCCGCCGGACACGTTACCCATGTGCGATTTTCGCAAATTGAATGACATGGTGCTTGCGTCTCTGCCGTTTGTCGAAGACTGGTCCAGGGTCCAAGCCCACAGGGATCAATTGGAGGTTGCCCTTGCTGGTGTGGCAGCACTTATGCTGGCAGTGGGATCACAGTACAATCATTCCCTGCTGGCAGTGCTTTGCTCTGTGGCCGGTCATATTTTGGCCGCCGGTGATCCAGAGGCAGGAGATCTCTCACCGGCCCACTGGGTGCCTGAGAGAGCACATCCTTGCTCGGTCATCACATGGGTCTTGTCGTTAACACAAGCCCAGGCCCATCTGTTAGCCTTCCAGCTGGCTGCGGCACTAGAGATGGTGTCTCAGTGGATCATGGCTGACTCCACGTTGATTGGCCCGGAGGCACGCCTCATATTCAAACACTTGAAGACCTCCCTGTTCGACATTCTCGTACCAGTTCGCCTCGCAGCTGGTGGACAAGCAGCAGAGTCATTGTTTTCCAATCTCCCGTCTCACGAGTGCCAGGCAACAGACCAGGCTTGAGCGTGATCAGCCATAAAAAGGATCCTTGGTTCTATCAATCTGTCACACGGTAATGGTCATGGTATTCTCGTTGGGCGTATGCTTCATCCCGTGGTGATGACATTGTGGCTTTAGCAGAACACCGGCACCATGAGCTGGATTTGTCAGGACTAGGATTTATTTTCACCTTTGATCACTCTCCTAGCATTTTTTTAATCAGCTCCCTTTATTGTGTTTCAATTTATTTTAGCTCTGGGGCGATCAGTGTTGTGGCCAAGTGTCGGTGGGCCACCAACCATGACTTTACAGAGTTCACCGCTGGACGATCCAGCTTCTTTCCGTGCCCTCATGATCGAATGCCACATGCCGTCCATACAGATTGAGCATATTGTGACATCAGGTTACACGACAATCGCCCTCCTGGCACATGGGGTGCATGATGAGTCCAAAATGGAAGAATTCGTTGAGTATCTTAGCCTGATCCCAGCTGGTGAAGCATTTTCTACGTTTTCGCCTCAATCAGCTTCGATCCGCAGGGTCCTGAAGGAATGCATCAGCAGATGTGTCCAATCAGGTAGAGATTCCAACACTGAAACCTCATCAGCACCCTTGGTGAAATCCAAGCTGTCGATGGCTGATGTGAAATCCCTCCGAGCCGAGTTCTGTCAGAACTATCCTGGAGAGTTGCTGACACCACAATCGATGCCATCCCTCTCCTTTTTGAGCATTCTGAAAGAAGCCATCGATGGGAATTGCTTGGCCTGGGTACCTTGGAAGAACCGTACATCGGAATCAGATGAGCAGGCATTTCTGGAACATAGACGACCTCGCAATGAACGGCAGCTCCTTCGCTCCTTACTGGCGGAAGGGGAAACAGCGCTCCATGACCAACCGGAGGCGGTCATCAATCACCAGCTCTCCCCAGAAGTAGTTGTGACTCGTTTTCAGGGTCTGATTTCCACGGCATTGGCAATGCTTGGGCAGGCACATCTCCTTGTCCTCAAACGTTTTCATGCCAAGTTCCTTGAGATTGCACTACTCAAACCTAGGGACCAGCACTTACGATCACCATCGCTGACGGAGATCTTGGATGCTGATCGAGTTGCATGGACAGCCGTGGTCGAGCTGCTCTCTGACTCCAAATGGTCACTGAATGATGTGCTGAATGAAGTGGCATTTTGCCGTCAGGTGTTCCACACGTCATTGGCCCCAAGGCCCAAACCTCTGCAGAACCCGAGGGCTGACCAGCCGAAGCGCAAGCCGGAGCTTCCCAAACCGATCCCCAAGAAGCAGAAGCCGGAGCCGAAGGCATCAGCTGTGGACAAGCCTTCTACCCCCGCAGGGAAGAACCCCAAATGGAATGATGCGTGGCTGAAGAAGACCAGTGACGGCAAGGGCATCTGCATCAGATATCACCTTGGCAAGTGCAAGTCAGGCCAGCAGTGCCGGTATGCGCACCAATGCCCGGTGGCTAAAGCGAATGGGGAAGCTTGTGGTGGATTTCATCCGGCCTCCAGGCACAAAGAGTCGCCACACTGACCTTGCTCACAAGTTTCAGTGCAAGATGCATGCAATTCAGAGGAGCCTCCTACAGAAGTTTTTCCCGCGTCTGTGGTTTCAGTCTCCTCATCTTTGCCAAGCTCATATTCTCAAAGCAGAAAGTTTTCATCGCAGAGTACAGCCAGATTTTTTCTTGACATTTTTTCGGGTGCCTCAATGCCAGTGAGCAACGCAGTCCAAGAACTTGCTGGCGATCGGGTGGAACCGGTTGACCTTATTCACGGCTTGGATCTTTTGGATGATGACACATTCGAAAGTTTACTTCGATTGGCTTCATCAGGACGCATTGGGGCAGCACTTGCAGCTCCATACTGCTGCAAACATAGCAGAGCCACCTTGAGACCGAATGGGCCCGCCCCAGTTCGTACCCCGGAGTTTCTTGATGGCCTGCCCTCCAACACGATCCAGCAGCAGATCGCGGTACAAGAAAGCTCGACTATCCATGACAGATCGAGAATCCTGCTATCTGCTGTTGATCGACATGCAGGCTTGATCATTTTGGAGAATCCTTCTACCTCTATGACTTGGGATGACCCCCTCATGTATGAGTGGGTCCATGCAGTTACCCCCTATGCCGCTCAAGCCTGTGCTTGTCAATTTGACAAGGACTGGGCCAAAGCATGGATGTTTGTGTCGAACAGACCAGCTATTTGTCACCTTGCCAGATCTTGTCCTCACCCAGCAGGGACACATGAACCTATTGTTGGAGTCCGTCTCCCTGATGGCGCGTTCAAAAGCAGGCTTACTGCAGAGTACCCTGCTCTACTGGCGCAAGCATTGGCATCGATCATCAGACCTTATTTGACGTCTGGTCACCAAGTGCTACAGGTGGCTGACTGGCAATCCATCTTACCGAAACAACTGTCTTGGCCAGACCCACCAGGTCGAATCGAGGACGGAGGCGGTTTGCCGAGCACAGCACTCCACATGCAATCGCAACGACACGACAAGATGGTGGCATTGCGCTCAAGATGGTTCAGGCGCCTTAGCGACAGCAGACAGTGCCTCAAAGTTACTGCAGCATTGCTGTCCGGATGCAAAGAGCCACCTCTCCCTGAGGATGAGCTCAAACCATACCTGGACGACATGCTCGAGATTCTGGATTGCCCACCAGGTGACTTTCTCCTGGATATCTCACCCGGCCAACCATTTCGCTTACAGTTGTGGCATCGGTTGGCAACATTCTTGCATGATCCTGACGCTGATTTCCTTCTTCAGCTCCCT
>CAMXCT020005167.1:0-21508 GCA_947184155.2 Cladocopium goreaui
CTCAAAGTAAGATTCTGCTGATCTCATCGCTTCCGAGTCAAAATTGAAACTCAGTAAATTCATGTAATTTAGATATATTTAGATGAAATTCGATTTCAATTGGATTTTCTACAATGGAGTTTTAGTTAGAATAGTTAGATTGGCTTGTGATTTTTGGAGGTCCATGGTCCAATGTGGTCCCAATCCGCTTGGGCTCTTGGGCTGCCGGCAGGGTCCGTATCCAAACTGAAGAGCAATGCGACATGCGCAATCGCCTGTCATTTGACAGCTGTAGCCAACTTCATCCCGCTTTCATCCGACTGCACCCACTTCAATTATCTGTTGGCTGGGGTGCAAAAAGGTATGTCACATACAGAACTGAGACTGCAAACTTACTTCACGAGCCAAATACTAAGTGAAATCTAGTGTATGTATCACAGTGTCATCACGCGTTTTTGACATTTGACTAGATTTTATTTTTTGTCGTGCATGCTGTCCATACTCTACACGCTGAATTAGCTCCGATCATCCCCCCACACCGGGCAGAGCATGCCACAGCCTCTCCCAGCTTGCATTCAGCGCCCAGCAATCCTCCTTTTATGTGAGCCAATGGGACCTCAGGCTGCTCTCGGAAAACAGATTAAACCTTTCAACAGTACAGAACTGTATATAACAGTACATATTTCTATATATATATATTATATATAAATGTATATATATATATATCGCATATCGAATTCTGCAGCATGCCGGAGTCTTGTCTTTTGCCGTGAGAAAGTTGAAACCGTGGCTACGATTCCACGCGCGTCAGACAGCGAACTCGTGCTTCGTACCCGAGCGTCCCAGCTGGCACCACTGGACTGCACCAAACGCAGCGTCGCTTGTCCGACTTCAGCCTTAGCGGCGCTTAGCGGAGTCAAATCAACTTGGGATGTGGTTAGCCGGGTAGAAACAAGCGGTACGCTGTGACAGATGGAGCAAGATCCTGAGAAAATTACCGCAGGGAACCAAAGAGTCCGGCGTTTGCTGCAAGCACGATGGAAGAATTCGCTTCTGCAAATCTAGTGTTGCCTCATGACATGGATCTGTCTGTATGGTCAGGCAGCAGTTATTTCCACGCATCACTGTTCACCTATACCTCTCCTCATCTCCTCGTTTCCTCGTTTCCTGACTTGTGGAGAAATTGGCTCGGAAGCGACTTAGCGGCTTAGCGAACAAGCATAATGCGAATTACTCGTGGACAGAATTCCTCATCTTGTCCTTTCTGCAATGGAAGCACATGATTTCCGCGCCTCACCGACGTCAGCTGGTCTACCAGAAAATTGCAAGAAACCAAACCTGGGCGACTTTGGCAGTTTTCCTATAGCACCGAAGCAAACCATAGCAATGCTCTCATTAATTATCTATCATTATCTCTCATTATCTCTCGTTCATCTCGGACCCCGCACTGTGTGTCACTGATGACTCGAAGGCGTAGCTTCAGTCCAGGACCAGACAAATCCTAACCAAGTCTGAACTCCGTGCATCCTTGTGGCGTTTCTGAATTCGTATTTATTCGTAGCATCATTGGGTTCAACACGTCGCACCTCAGTAGTCACAGTGAATGTCACCTGCAGCCAAGAGCGAAAATCTGCTGAGTTTGTCTTTCGTCATGTTTGAAATATTTGAATGATACAAAGACTTTAAACATCTTTAAAATATAAACCACTGCGGTACCACATTAATGCTGCGACGAAGCAAGCATGAAAGCAAGCAAGCCAGCCTGCTCGTCGAAGCGCCAAGGATATTGTGTACCCTCCGCCCCTGCTGCCTGAGCATCACGATTTTCGGGAAGCCACATCCTTGACATGGAAACGCAGAAACTAAACTGATTTTGAGATCGTCGTTTTGGAACGAATTTCTGTGGAACATTACCATTTCAGAAATTCCTAAGCACCATCTAAGCACCTAAGCATCAGTGCCAGCATGTCATTGAAACACCTTGGAAGTTCTGATGGCACTGAAATCACTGGAATCTTAGAGTTCTCCAAAATTTGAAAAAACCTTCTGTTCCAAATTGTTCCAAGATGCCAGTGATGTTCCACATTTTTCGCAACCTGTGCCCGTGCCCGGCTCCGCTGCCTTCTCTGAGCGCGTGCTGTTGGGATTGTAGTCCGCTGGCTCCGTGTCCTCTAGTTTCTCTCCATAGTGCAGTAAAACATCATGACTAAATCAATATTATCATGACAACTGCAGAAAAATGTATAAAATACAATGAAGAATACAAGGAAGACAAGTAATTAATAGACACAATTACACCAACATACACCAACCACGTTCCAAAGATGCATCTTAAAACCATCTAAAACTACTGTTTTGACACATTCTTGATGAATATCTTGATGAAAATACTTCATCATGCCGCACAGAAAGTCTCCACGAAGAATAACACAACACTTTGGGCTGTGGAGAGCGCACAAATGCGTGCATAATGCAAGATCGATTGCCAGCCTTCTCCACAGAACCCACGTTGAGCTGCAAGAAAGGACCTCGGCGACTTCGCCACTAAGGTTTAGCCAACTCTGATACTCGAACCCTCAAAGCCACTCAACTGATTCTGAACCACTTGCAAAATTTTATTGAATTTCATCCATTCATCCATTCATCATCCATTCTTGTCTTTTCTTCTATCTTTATTCTTGTCATTTCTTGTCTTTTACTGTAATTCTTTCATTTTAATCTTTTCATTCTGATCTTCTCTCACTGGGTTCGTTGGCGGCTACGTGTGAAGTTGCCCGGAGCGGGCAAACCCGGTAGCGAGGCCGAGAGCACCTTGGTGGATCCGTGTGTCTGATGTGACTGATGTGACAACTTAGCCAACTTTGAACGAAAACGACAAAAACGACAAACTTTGAAAAAAACATGAAACATTGATAAAACATGATAACATTTTTGAATCACTTTTGTCATTTCACTATATTTCACTTCTTTTGGGTCTTTCAGTTCTCTTTGTCCATCTTTCGCTTTCTGTTTTCATGGACCCTGACTCGCACAGAGAGCTTGCAGGCTGGAGTCTTGCTGTTTGCAAAGCGTGGCACCTGCACCTGGACACTCCCCCAGTGCTTTCACTCAGTGAGCTTTTGGCTCTTGGTCAATGGAGATGAAGCCGGAGTCCACATTGTGTTCGCAAGAAAGATGAATTGAGATGAGTCGAGTTGGAGTTGAGGGTGGGGTTTGCACCCACAATGCAGAAACACAAGGTAGCTCAAGAATACTCCGGCAAACTTTTTCCAGCATGCAACTCGCCCAATCCTGCAAACAAGCCGACGTGCAATCTTTCGGTGTCTTGAAAATAACTGCTTTGAGCTGCGTGCATGACTTCAGCAGCATTTTTCAAGCAGCTCAATTTCCTAGAGTTTGATGGGTCGAAAGTGTCACATTTCTGATACTGCACACGAATGCACTGATCAAAACTCCAAGCACAGACAATTCTGAAGACGATACTTATCTCCCAGCGACTTCGCCTTTCCTTCTGCAGATCTCCTCTCTTCTTGGAGTTTCCCAGAAAATAATCTGTCCTCAGTAAGCTCTTCCTCTACAACTGGCAGAACTTCTGGGACTTCTGCGAAATGAAGCCTCAGAAGTGACACAGATTCTTGAGGTCGTTACTTTGTCACTGAGAGTATCACTGATATCATGAGCATTTGCCATCCTTAGAGTCTGACACGTAATGCATCTCTTGGAAGATCTCGAGATGTTTCTCCAAACGATATCCAAGGCTTTCGAAAAGCTTTTGCGATGCCAGGTTCTGATCCTCCAATGGCATCCGCAGAAGTTCATTGAACAACCCAAATATGTTCTTACAGATTCTGATAATTGTGAGATCATGTCCACACATTTCCAAACAAACTTCTGAAAGCAGAAGTTACCAAATTTCAAAAGCTCTTAGCAAATGCTGCTCTCAGGAACAAATCAAATAAGAATGACAGCACGGATTTTCTGAGCGAAGGAAGAGAAATTGGAGCTTGTGCAATAAGTAACTCTCCATGATTCATAAAATTTGTATCATCTATATATACACTATACATAATTTATATCATTTATATGTCATATCATTGATATTATATATTATGTATATATATATATGTATCATATTATGATATCATAGTATCTTTTATATACGATTCAAAGATGTTTATAGATGTTGATATTGTTCCATGGCCTGTCCCCAAAATCGTGAGCATATTTTTCAAACATCACGTTGTCATCACGCGCTGTGTTTTCACGTCCTACGTTCCGTTCCAATCCGTTCTGCCTTGATCTTGGCCACGAAGCGCTTCGTGCCAAGGTGTTTCCCGGCAAAGGCCTCGCACGCAACATTTTTTGAGTCAAGTGACAATAACTGACAATAAGTGACAAGGAATGACAAGTCCAAACCGTCCGAACCATCACAAAGAATTCTTGTACAGTCAAACTGACATGTAATAATGTCTAATTTTGGACATATGTTGGACATGTTCCTTCTTTTTTGTCAATGATTCTGATTGGGAGTCAACGGATTCTCGCCCCAGCCTGCATAAGTTGCACTGCCTCTCGAGCGATTCCCTTGCGACGGCATTGCTGATTTGCCACCATCACCTCGAATGAATTGCACAAAAATTGGACAAATTCAAAAAAAGGCGATAACATATGAAAAACCCGTGATAAAAAACATGAGAAAACATACGTGTAAAAATCATGATGAAACCGGAGAAAACACAACTAACCAAACTAACTCTCATTTCATCGAGGCCCTACAAAAACCGTCTTCAGAACGTCTGTGACGTCGACTCGGCCTCAATCTCCCCGAGCTCGTAGAGATCTGCTGGATCATCTGACTGCACACAGCATGGGACCATGGGCTGACGTGAAACAGAATTTTCCCAGTAACATCCAGTGACCATATCTGCATATCTTGCCTGGTCCCATTCTCAAAGACCCCATCCCTCCATCCTTGCTTACATTGCCAATACATCACCAACCGCGACATGTTCGACTCACATTCAGCTGGGGATCCTCTATTCAACATCCTTGTTCGATGCTCGTTGCGGTTGTAAGGCTGCGCCTGTCCAAAAAAGATGTTTACATCTCCGGCGAAGGATGTTCCATCAGACTTGTCAATCAAGATGAAAGTTAGCTTGTCCTGACGAAGCCACAAAGACAATGACCGTGACTTTGTCAAGCGGTTTTGTGAATTCCTCAAACTGCAACATACTGCAACATACTGCAACATTTGATACATTTGCGGGTACACTGATTGAACAGTTCGATACAATTCGTATATTCTACACTAATCTGAAATGTCCGAAATCAAAAGTTCTCTTTTGCATTGGTTGCTAGGTTTGAGTGCCATCAGAATGTTTCAAAATGTTTCAGAGATGATGAAGCCATTTTGTTGCCATCGAATCACAACGAATGATGAAGCTCCTCGGAATCTTGCCAGGTCTGCTGCATTTCGTACTCCTGCAGTCATTGCAGTCACTACAGTCTGCTTCATTCGCTTGATTTCAACACGTTCTGGGTTCATTTTGGAGGAACTCTGGCGATGCACTGCACAAAAGTTCTCCTCTTCGAGGGTCAAAGGCTCAGAGCCAGTGAGTTCCAAGATCTCTGGATCCTCAAGAGCAACAAGAGGAGCAGCAATGGATTCCAATCAGATTCCAATCGAAAAACAAACGAAAAGTTCAACGAATTAACGACTTTCGACTCAAAAAACCTTCACAGGTTTGACAAATCCACAGATTTGAACAGCTGGAGCGTTTCCAGTACAAACGAGTCTGGGTTCAGTTGGAAACATGTAAACACACATTTTGTCATTTTTGTCCTGCATCCACTTGTGGTACATAGGTACCATCCATCGCTCGTAGGGCACCAAGTCACACCTTGATCCTTAGCAGCGTTGCCATGTGCCCAAGTAATCATGTAGCATCGGAAGTACCACAAAGGTGAATCTCAAAGTGGAAGAACACCCCTCTGTTTTCACAAAAAATGTGATGGTGAAAGATGGTGAAAGCAGTAGATTCTTCCTCTGCCTCTGTTTTGTTCCTTGTCACGATTCTAGACCTTCCCACTGTTGAATGCTGAAAGGCACCCACTACGCGAACATTCTTGTTGATCCGCCTTGGTACAAGGGGCTTGATCTATTGTGTAGCTAGTGTAGCTAGATTCTTGGCGGCACCACAGATGGATGGTATGGTCATGTATTGTCAAACCGTTGCTTTCGTTGCAATTTCCATTTTGATCCAGTGATTTGACGTAAAAATGTTTGTTTGTTTGAAAGACACTTGACAGCTGTCACTCCTGTCACTCTCAGAAGCTCCAAGTCTAGCTGCGAGTGGTGCTACAGCACAGTCTCAATTGGAAGGACAAAGAAAATATGTCCCAAAAGCTGAGGGACATTGGGCACCAGATTATGGCGCCATGGCGAGAAAAGTGAGCTTTTCAAAGCGTGAGGCCATGAGGCCATAAGAAAAACCCGCTAGCAGTTCGTACGAGCCATGATCCCAAATGATCCCAAATGATCTCAAAATTCTCAAATGATCTGAAGAACGGTCTGCAGATACATTCGATCTTTGACTAGTCCTTCAAGCTTAACACAACCTGCACTGTCTCTTGCATCATTGTTTGCTCACATGTATTCCTCACATGTTCTTACATGTTTGGTCTTTGAGACTTTGTGCCAAGATCAGAATTCACTGGGAAAAGGAAAGAACAAAACTTGAGTCCTGTTGTCCACTCTACTTGAAGCCCTACTCCCCATCAGGGAAACTCTATGAACGACCAAATAAAATGCTTGTCGCTCTGTGGGAGAATGACAAAAAGGTCTGCCAACAAGTTTTCCAAAAGATTCCAAAACCACTCTACTAACATCTACTAACATCTACTAACTCTATCAACTCTACTGTATCAACAGTTTGGCAACAGTTTGTCAGTTTGGCAACTCTACCAGCAGTTTCGACTCCGCCGGCTCCACCTGATCCAAGGTCTCCCGCAGCAAGTGACCCCCTGCGGCTGCGACTGCCACATTGAGCCTCATGTCCATCACCAAATGATGTCACACAAAGTTACTACAAAGTTCCTACAAAGTTACTATGAAGGTGTCAGGAAGAATCTGTACTTGACTCAATACCGAGCCTGAACCTAGCATGATTCATTTTGAGAGGAGCGAAGCTTTGATCAGGGGCTCGGCATGACACATCTGACATATCATGACATATCTATCTCACGTCTCACGTACACCAGATGGCCATCCCGAACTGGGCGGTGTCGGAGCAATCTTGGACAGTAACAAGATGTGACAGCCATTGACAGCCCGTTTTGTTGCAGGAATTCCATGGAATTCCGGGAGATTCAAAGCGCATTCTATTCGATGCAAACTTACCATGGAATTCTAATAGATCATCCTAGATCTTGCTCTCCGAAACAAAAACAGTGCATTGAAAACGTGGTGCCATCACTTCCTGTTGGACCTTACAAACAAATGGCATCACCCTGTTGCTGTATCTTTACCTGGCATCGCGGCATCACCATATTGCAGTCTCTTTCAATATAAACTAAGGCCATGGCATCCGTCACCTGCGAAAACTGAAAGAGAACAGCAGTGTCGTACAAGGCACTACTGCAATCAGAAAGACACGTAAGACACGCAAGACACGCAAGACACGTGTCAATTGAAGAATTACACCTGATGAAGTTCTGATGGCAAAACAATTTGATGCGGTAAATCCAGATCTTCTTCTGTTTCGCAGCGACTGAGTTGCTTTCCCTTCACCAAGACACACGCAGTGCTAGGGGAAGTATTGGTTTGAAGCAGCGTTTACAGAATTCTTCAGCTTCTTAGAACACATGTTCTTTCTTGCACTGTCTGTTGGCAAATCGGTCTAAAAGGGACATGGTTTTACAGCATGGTGCTTCATATCCAGCTCGCCCCTTCTAACTGCGTCTGCAGTTTCGATATCTGCAAACTTTTCAGGTCCTTTGTACGTTGACTGAGTTGGGGGGGGCCCTTGACTCAACTGGTTTATCATGGCCCAAACACCATTTGTCGGCCCGTTGTGGGTCAAACGAGAACGAGGCAGGATTAGCTGATTAGCACAAATTGCAGGATTTCTAAGGGCCTTCGAGCGGCGTTGCAGTCACAGGAGCATTTCTGGTGCCAGAATAGAACAAAGAACAAAGGCCAAAGGATTGCGGAGCAGGGGTGTCGAAACATTCAAATCGTTCAATAGAAATGCTATGCCATATGAGTCTCATATGACGATCATATGAATCATATGAATATATGATACCTATATATATATATCCCTATATGATTATCATGTGATACCTGAAGATGTGCTCTGTGACATGGACTTGATGTTTCAAGATGTTTCATGACCCGGCGCCAAAAAGATGACTCACAGCATCTGATGGCATCTGAATCGGCCCCATGTGACACCAGTGACACCATGGATCAACATTTCATGACTGTCACCCTGTCTGTTATGTCTGTCTGATGTTTGAAGCTCACATAAGCTCACGAAGCTTGATATGAAATACGGCGCACAGCACAACCACACACACATATCGAACTTGCAGAACGCTTGCATAGCACCCACAAAATGAGGATTTTTGGCACAAAAGAGTGCTGTATTATATAGTGTTGTCACCTTTGAAACCTGCTCAGAGATTGCACCTGTGCCATTGGGAGCATTGCTTGATGGCCAAACAGACTGCTGACTTTTCAAACGATATGATTTCCCTTTGTCGCTTTGTGATGCTTTGTGTCAATTCATGAATTCGCGGCAAGCGTTCACTCAAAAGCAGTTGAGTGACTCCTGCAGGTGCCATTTGTTTAGTGTTTCCTGCGGACTAGAAATCTTCAGAAATCTTCCAAAAATGAATTGTCTCATAAACCAGCCATGACCACAAGAACTGGCCATCTTTTGCGTCCTCTTGGCTGCCATGATGCTGCGAAACCTCGACAACGGGAAAAAAATGAACACGACATAGCACGACATAACACGACAAGGCACGAGGGAAACAGCACACAAAAGAAATGTAACATATCATAACACAAACACGCCATTGTTTCTTGCAATACAAAGGCCGCGACCAAGGGTGCTGATCTTCCTCATCAGTCCTGCATTATCTTGGCATCTTGGCAGAAGGGACTGACTCCAGAGGTATCTGTGATTTTTCTTCAGGAAAGCCTCTTCATTCTGGCCTCTTTGCAAAATCCCTGCCACCAAAAGATCCAAAAGAGTGAATCTGCGGCCGCAATTGGTCTTTCGGATCACACCTGAGATTGTGGCCGTGTATCTTCGAGCATATTCATCAATTCTCATGCATACTGGCTGATTGGCAAGATCTTTGCAGAACTTTCGGGCATGCCGGAGTGGAAAAAAAAGTCTCGGATCTTACTGGAACATGTCATGCCATGGAATGCGTTTGTAATGCATTTGTAATGCCTGCCCTTCAAGCTAAGCCAAGACTCAAACTCCCAAGTTCATGACAAATGGGGCGGATCTCTTCTTTGGTCAAAATCTGTTCTCTGGTCGAACCTTGCATGGCGACTCATGTCAAATTGAAATCTGGTGTAGTGGCTGAATAAAAAACCATTGAGGCAGCAAAGTCTCTTGATGTCTCTTGTGATTTTGTTCAGAGAAGCAGGACATTGCAAACTGCATGGAGCTTTGCGTTGGCTTCTACTTACCAAACTGTAAACCTGTAAGCTTCCAACCAAGAAGGATCATCTTCGTCAGGCGTCAAATTTGACCTGCTTTGTATCACACACTCGCCCCCCTTCCAAACAGTAAGCATATCATATTCTTTGTGCAACAACAGGCACATGTATGCAGTATTATATGCTCATACTTTCCTTTCATCAGGCTGGCCTCTTTGCAAAATCCCTGCCACCAAAAGATCCAAAAGAGTGAATCTGCGGCCGCAATTGGTCTTTCGGATCACACCTGAGATTGTGGCCGTGTATCTTCGAGCATATTCATCAATTCTCATGCATACTGGCTGATTGGCAAGATCTTTGCAGAACTTTCGGGCATGCCGGAGTGGAAAAAAAGTCTCGGATCTTACTGGAACATGTCATGCCATGGAATGCGTTTGTAATGCATTTGTAATGCCTGCCCTTCAAGCTAAGCCAAAACTCAAACTCCCAAGTTCATGACAAATGGGGCGGATCTCTTCTTTGGTCAAAATCTGTTCTCTGGTCGAACCTTGCATGGCAACTCATGTCAAATTGAAATCTGGTGTAGTGGCTGAATAAAAAACCATTGAGGCAGCAAAGTCTCTTGATGTCTCTTGTGATTTTGTTCAGAGAAGCAGGACATTGCAAACTGCATGGAGCTTTGCGTTGGCTTCTACTTACCAAACTGTAAACCTGTAAGCTTCCAACCAAGAAGGATCATCTTCGTCAGGCGTCAAATTTGACCTGCTTTGTATCACACACTCGCCCCCCTTCCAAACAGTAAGCATATCATATTCTTTGTGCAACAACAGGCACATGTATGCAGTATTATATGCTCATACTTTCCTTTCATCAGGCTGGCCTCTTTGCAAAATCCCTGCCACCAAAAGATCCAAAAGAGTGAATCTGCGGCCGCAATTGGTCTTTCGGATCACACCTGAGATTGTGGCCGTGTATCTTCGAGCATATTCATCAATTCTCATGCATACTGGCTGATTGGCAAGATCTTTGCAGAACTTTCGGGCATGCCGGAGTGGAAAAAAAGTCTCGGATCTTACTGGAACATGTCATGCCATGGAATGCGTTTGTAATGCATTTGTAATGCCTGCCCTTCAAGCTAAGCCAAAACTCAAACTCCCAAGTTCATGACAAATGGGGCGGATCTCTTCTTTGGTCAAAATCTGTTCTCTGGTCGAACCTTGCATGGCGACTCATGTCAAATTGAAATCTGGTGTAGTGGCTGAATAAAAAACCATTGAGGCAGCAAAGTCTCTTGATGTCTCTTGTGATTTTGTTCAGAGAAGCAGGACATTGCAAACTGCATGGAGCTTTGCGTTGGCTTCTACTTCCCAAACTGTAAACCTGTAAGCTTCCAACCAAGAAGGATCATCTTCGTCAGGCGTCAAATTTGACCTGCTTTGTATCACACACTCGCCCCCCTTCCAAACAGTAAGCATATCATATTCTTTGTGCAACAACAGGCACATGTATGCAGTATTATATGCTCATACTTTCCTTTCATCAGGCTGGCCTCTTTGCAAAATCCCTGCCACCAAAAGATCCAAAAGAGTGAATCTGCGGCCGCAATTGGTCTTTCGGATCACACCTGAGATTGTGGCCGTGTATCTTCGAGCATATTCATCAATTCTCATGCATACTGGCTGATTGGCAAGATCTTTGCAGAACTTTCGGGCATGCCGGAGTGGAAAAAAAAGTCTCGGATCTTACTGGAACATTTACTGTCCTCCTGAAGCCTTCCAACCATAAAGACTTTCAAGCTCGCCGCGAGATATGTCGGTTCTGCATCACATCACGCCTTCGGCAAACGGTGTCAAAAGTTTGTCTCGTGTAGAGAAAATTTTGACACAAAGCCTGCATAGAAACCTCAGCTGCGCTGCCGTTGGCTCCTGGCGGGAACGGCATGAAAAACATGAAAACAGCCCAACTATGTCCAACTCACAGTGACGGAGATGTTGACGCTGCCATTGGCGCGACTGAACTGTGAAGCCAGTCAAGAGCTGAGAACATTCCAGTCCTGAATGTGAGAACGCTTGGCTTTCCGCCGAACTTGTGGCACGAAACTTTGCGCTGGTGCAGGTTTGATGCTCTCGCAGCCTGGCTGCGAGCAGCTTTGTCATTGTCGACTCTGGATTCGTCGAAACATAATACAGCGCTGAGCTGAAAAACTAATGGAAACAAATGGAAACACTAAAAATGCAATCTTGACAGGAAAAGCGGAGGAACCAACAATGGGTAGATTGGGGTGCCTAGGCGGCCTGATGATGTCGGTGCCACGCCACTGTCCTGTCTGTTCTAGACCCGGTGGGAGGTTCAGCTAGGCAGCTTTCAACCATCGTATGCCGGCCACAGGATTTATCCAATCTCCAATACGTTGCGGTGAAATCCTGGTGCAAACTTTTGATGACTCTGCACACGACGAGGTATCATATGTATCATATGTATCATTGAATCAAATAACTTCAAACCTGTTCCCAAACCTTCGGTTCTGGGATGGGATGTTGGGATGTTGTGGATGGTCACGCCAAGAGCGTAAGCTCCGAGAGCTGCCTTGTCTTGGACTCTTTGTGACGTGGCCAAACCGCTTTGGGTCCACATAACTCATATGACCAATGTGTGTGTCCCGTCTGGGATCAATCGCCATGGTCTGTTTCACAGGCCATGGTGCAAAGGAGATCAAAGGAGCACATAGCTCCTTGGAAAATTGGACAGATTAAGTTTGTCCATTCTGTCCCTAGTAGCCTGAAATTTTCCTTACAAGTTCTTGTCTTTCCAGCAGTCTGCCAATAGGAATCTTTTGTGCAATCGCCCCCACCATGCCACTGAAAAAACAACTTTTGTTGTTATACGTATACGCGGACTGTCGCCCCTGTCGCTCTCTTCAATAATCATGTCAAGGTAACACCTGGCAGTTGAAACAACTGGAGATGTCCTCTCCTGTTCATCTTACCAGCAGTGATGGTATGTGATGACCACCATTGAGCTCTGCTATTCTCAATTTCTTAACTCTGCCCTGTGCCTTCCGCTGCAAAAACCGCAATCATCTGCTTGCCCTGCATTCGCACCTGAACCCAGGCGAAAAAAATAAACCACAAATTAAAATACATATTCAAATGCTGAAACAAAGAAAAACAATCAAAAACACATTAGGAAAGAGACCAAACAAATACGATCAGATAATGTGAAATGTATGTGTAATGTGCTAACTTGATATCCGTTTGTCATTGTGCGAAAAAAGGTTGATCAAAACCAGTGGTGTGACAAATATGTGTCGTTGCCTTCTTCAGCAGCTCGATGCGCTTCGCGGGCGCCTCGCGCTGCCAGGCGCCGTAGCGCAGCAGCAGTCCTTGATTTCACAAGTGACAAACAAAGTGACACAAATCAGGGCAAAACAGGAAAAACAAAATGCAAACCCAGCAAAACTGGTTTCACATAAAAATTGAGTCAAATTGAAGCACACAACATATCAACAATGTTTTTGGATTCAATCTGCTTTAACAATAATCAACTACAACTAAACAACTCATGGCATGTGCTACTGTACTGCCGATGTCTCTGCAGTTCTGACTAGGCACGTGCTTCTTCGCGCCTCGCGCTTGTTATGCCTCGGAATTGCAAACAGCATCGGTGCCATCTTTCAAGTTTGATTGTGAAGGAAGACTGAACCAGGGAACAACGCAAAGCAAGGCTCTGTGTACAACATGGCATGCCACAACCCTTGGGCTTGACCAAGTGGTTG
The DNA here is from genome assembly GCA_947184155.2 of Cladocopium goreaui. NCBI lineage: Eukaryota > Dinophyceae > Suessiales > Symbiodiniaceae > Cladocopium > Cladocopium goreaui. The sequence continues at coordinate 13,437 of CAMXCT020005167.1, forward strand.
CGAACCTTCTTTTCGCCTGCCTAATCTTGCCAGAAAAAAATGAAACTCCTGCACCGAGTTATAAATTTGACGTCTTTCAAGACCCGTCAAACCAAGCGCACAAGAAACGCTCCATCAATTCCTTCTGCCGATTCTTCGGCCAATCTTGCATAAGTGCAAACAGTGGACCTCTGTTGTCTCCTAAGTTCTCAAATAAAAAAAATCCAACACACGGGCAAGTGTTGGCTATAGGCATCAAGGATTGAAACTAATTAGCGACCAAAACTTTCCTTCGAAGGTCTACTTAGGCTCGGTAGTTTTGCTTGGTTGTTGCCGACCCCAGTTTTCAAGGAGTGGCATCTCGATCGACCACCTGCCAGGAGCAGTGCACCGTAGAGGGAGGCGCCAAACGCACAAGCAACCAACGCCGTCAGGCGCAAAGTGCGCTGGTGACAGGTAAAGGGATATTCTTCATTTACAGTATAAGTATATATATATATATTATATTAATTTATATATACTATTGAAGGACGAAGCCAAACTTCCGACAATATGGGCAGATGGAAAAGCGGAAGTGGGAAGAGTCAGAGAAGAGAAAGGCAGAAGAAAGAAGATCAGAGAAGAGAAAGGAACAAGAAAGAAGATACAGGCGCATGAAAAGGAGAAGAGTCGCGAAATACTGTCTTTGTCCAATGTTTTGTGGCTCTGGAGGGTCGAAAAGTGGGCTCACTAAAGCGGCGGGTGCGGAGCCTTGTGGAGAGATGAGCGATGACAAATTGCATGCCGTTGAGGCGCGACGCACATTTCGAACTCAAAATGTCATAACACCTCATGCTCGGAGCGCTTTGGGAATTTGAGATGTAAAAAAAAGGTCACGCCCTTGTGGCGCGAAGCACATCTCGAAGTTCAAACGTACAAGACACACCATGTTTGGAGCACTTTTGGAAGTTGAGATGTTGATAAAGTGCACGGCGTTGTGGTGCAAAGCACATTTCCAAGTCAAAAGGGTAAACACACACCTTTCCCGGAGCAGTTTTGGACGTTGACCATTGTCCGAGCACTTTTGGAAGTTGAGATGTTCAAAAAGTAGTAACGCAACCATTCCCGCATCTCACACTTCTTTGAGCAAAATTGCTCTTTATGTCACCAAATGAATTAGTGAGGTCATGCTACGCGCTGCTTCGCTCACGTGGATCTAAATGAGTGCCTCTGTGGCACTTCTCATACATGGCTTGACATGCAACTTTTGCGTTGTGCCACATGTGTTGTGCCAAATGTGTTTCTGTGAAGACATCTCTCCACCCGACGTAGAAAAGTGCCAGGGTGCTAAGCGAAAGCGCAGTTTCCGTGGTGCTTAGTGGTACCACATCATGCCGATGTGCTGCCACGTCGATGCCTCGACGAAGCAGGCCTGTGATAGCACAGCACTTGACAGCATTTCCATCTCTTGGAAAGTGTGATGCCAGCTCTGCGAGTGTCTGAATAATGCTCGGCATTTAATATTGCTAGTTAGCTGCTGGTTGTTATTGCAGGAAACAATATTTGTGTTTTTGTCAAAAATCATCGGCCTTCCAACACATCCATGTATCCACGAAGCACCGACCAAAAGAGGGCAGGGACTGACTTTTGTGCCAGTGCCTCAGAGGGAGGCTGTTCGTCAAAATGCATCGCGCACCAATGTCATCAATGTGCCAGGTGCGCAAACAATTTAGGCTGGGGGATTGATAACATGAAGCCGTTGACATGCCATCGAAAAGACACCGAAAAGACCCTGCCATGTTTGCTCCTTAATGATCTGAATGTTCCTGGAGAAAACGAAGAGTCGACGCCTCTCCGACATTGCGCTCATCAGCGATCTCGAGGAGCACCAATGCCATGTTGGGCTTTTCACAAGAGACTGCCCAGTCGACACCTGCTTAGCTCCACAAATACGGACTGATGCACGTCATTGGTCATCATTGCAAGATCTTGCGAACTTCAAGACAAGCTAAAAGAATATAAAATAATACTGAAACTTTAGCATGCTTTTCACCATGCTTTACCATGCAGGACTCAGATCGACAGAATGTATCCACTGAGGACGAATCTAAATGACCATGAATGACGACTTGAATGACGACTTGAATGACAATACAGCCAAGCGTCAGTTGCCCTTTTCGCCATAGCCCAAGTCGAAGGTCAGTTCCATTGGAGCACCACGCCTCTTGCATTGTTAGATCAACACAAAACCTCTGCACATCGAACTTCCACAAAATGCATGCTGAGAAGATTCGAGCAAACAAAGACAGCTTGGAGGCTTCACGTTGCACAATTCTGTCCCATTCCCGTGCAAAAATATGCGAACTGTCACCACAACTCTGCCAGGTTGCTGCACCAGCGCTCTCACGCTGATGATATCACTTTTGCGGATGGCTTTGGACAAAGCCACCAGCAACTCCTTTTGCTCTCGTCGCGCCTCATCATGGCCACACTCTTAAGCACTGCACTACTTGGCACCAGATCTTGGCACTGCTACTAGTGCCAGTACTGCTGGTACTGCTAGTTGTCATTGCATGGCAATGCGGCAATGCCCCAAGTGCGCACCTCTGCAACTGTCGGCAAAGGACCCCATGGCAAAATTTCCGTCGGCTCGGGCACGTAGCCGGGCAAAGTGCTTGGCCTACGATCGCGCGATGCAAGACATTGCACAGGGAGGGCTGTCGGCTGTCGCTTGCTCTTGCTGTACTCATGACATGTAACATTATTAACATATATTAACATTGTATTTCTCTACGTAGGCGTCAAAATTGGGTCCAGAAATTGCTCCGCTGCACCAAACACACACCAAATCTGTGGGTCCCTGGGTCTTCCACTTTGACACATCCCTGGGCTTGCCTGTTTGGCATGTTTGGCATGATCTTGAACAATCTTGAACATGAAGATGTACTGGAGGTGAGAATGATTTAGAATGGTTAGAACTCTGCAATGTGGGTCAAGACCAGAAGAACAGCATTGATCAAGATTCTTGTGATGTAATGCGATGCGGCATGTACAGAAAGGCTTCGGCATGGTTCGGCATGCTTCGCCTTGCCCGCGCAGCTAGGCTGCTTCTTTCCTGGATCTCTGCCCAGGTCAAGTTCCGGTCTTCCTGGAAAAGACTCGACATGCAGACTTGGAACATCAAAATCAGCAAAGCACAGTCACATAAGCAACAAAAGTGAAGCTTTGGTAATTGGTTTGAGGCTTTGTTTGATTCCAGGCCCTTCTTTCTGGACATTCCTTGTCGTTTGCCCCGGCTACATAACGGCAACACGGCTGCATCAAACGCCTCCTTGACATCTGAAAGCACCTGAATTACCTGGAAGGCTGAAAGCAAACCGATCAAACTGAATCTTGGATTTTGCTACTCTTTGCTTCATTTTGATCGCCTCCAAGAGGACTACTACAGCTCCAACATATTCCAACATGATTCTTGGTTTCGGGAAGGGGTGGTCGATTGAAATCACATGCGTGAGGGGAGGAACCACCCTCCACCTCGTGGAAATCGGGCAGCTTGGGATCCAAAGCATTCTCCTTTCGGGCTGCCAGGCCTGCATTTCAGTCCAGACACAAACATCCACTGGCAATCTGCGATGTACACACATAAGCTATCATAGACACGTGCGCCATGAAAAATACCCATCCCATCTCATTTTGCTAGTTGGTTGATCGGTTTTCTTACCATGGGTTATCATTGTAGCTACTATAAGCCCCCATATTAACCAATCAACTAGGGTGTTTTTGCAGTAATGGCTCGTGAAAGTGACGTATGAGACTTTCACATGCAAACTTTAAAAAAGACGAAACTTTAAGTGACCCGAGATCAGTGTTTTTTCAACATGGAGTTGGAGCCACCCTACGGTGACATGGTGCCTGCTGCTTCGATGATACATTGGAGTCGCTGTGCCTCACGTGGCATGCCATGAGATCATGAATGATCATGAATGATCATGAATGATCATGAATGATCATGAATGATCATGAATGATTTCATGATCTCATGGCATGTATGATCATTTTGATATATATATATATATATGTATATATATATACATTTATTGATTGATCATACAGTTGATGAATGTTGATGACATCCTGACAATTCATGACTTATTGAGACATATTGAGCACACATCATTTGAGCACATATCACTATGTTGTCTGGAACGTTAGTCGCTGCCAGATCTGCCAGGCCTCTGCGTGCATCAAGACCTCCTCCTTGTGATCTTCCTGCTCCCAAGCACCACGCTCCAAGAGCATTGCTGCAACTTCCTGACAGATTCATACAGATTCTGCATTCATTGCAGATGACCGGAACATCCGGAACAGAATCTAAATATGTCTTAGATATTCTTAGATTCTAATAGATTCTAAGAGAACAATTTGCTTACAGGACCGGATCTATCGGATCTATCGCTTTTTCTGACGCATTTCTCCTCTTCCCCATTTCGTGCTGCCAAATGCAGAGCTGTGCAGCCGCTGATGGGTTCGCGTTGGATGCAGGAGGCGTTTCGCTGCAGGAGTTCTCGGAGGAGCTGCACTTGACCTGCAAACTCGGGAGCATTCTGTGGACTCCGTCGACCATTCAAGTTCCGTCGCTTCATGTGACACCGCAAATCTGGATGCAAATCATGGCAACGGCAATTTTCGGCCTCGAGTAGAAGCCACCACCACTGCCTGTTGACATCGCTGAGCCATTCGCACCACCTAGATGGGCGCGGGGCGGCGAGCAAGTCATGCGATTTCACAAACAGCTCTGACTTGACCGAGAAAAAACATCCAATTTCAAAGGAAACTACGCAGCTCTCTATCGTAGCAAAGCTGCCTGCAAAGTGCTGCACTCCTCATCACGATTGAAAGCCATTTTCCCATCGGTGAGTTCCAGAAGAAAGATGGCTTCCTGTCAAAGATCGAGTTGTGGGGAATCGGTACATCTTTGCAACCGTGGGGCAATTTGATATCATGCATCGCTTTGACAAGCAACGACTACATGCTCTTTTGCAAAAATGAAATGCGATTCGACTGAATGACAAGCACTTCACAGGTCACAACATATACAAAATACAAGCCATTACAACCCTATTATATATATACGTATAGATTTATATTGCTATTGCATGCTATTGCACAACCCTGCGCCTGATAGAAACCTTCTAGAACAGCCCAATCTACTGGATTCACCAGGCTTTGTTTTGGCCCTTTGGACGTGCCATTCACTCCAGAGCCAGTCCTGCACAGCAAACCACGGCTACAACGGCTATGATTTGGGAAAGCATTTCGAAACACATCGAAATGAAGGAAAATCGAAGGAAAAGAAACACATGTCCAACGTGTCAGAAACTGGAATTGTGGAGCTTGCGTCGGCCTTGCTGGCATTCTGGCTGTGTAGTAGTGTGCAGACAAGGAAGCACCTGACAATTCCGTCGGCAAGGTATTGTGCATTACTATCATATACTGTCATGAAGTAGCATTTAGATCATTTAGCATTTCTCATAATATTCTCATAGCTGTATTTTGTTGTGCCATGGCCGTGACATGACAAGATATGACAAGGGGAGTGCGGCATCGTTCATCCGCGCCTCGATTGATTGCAGAACGAATCTGCGCAGGGTCCGAGGAGCGGATTCCCTCTGTCAGCTCTGCACGCAGCGCCTGGAAGACTGAGATAAGCTGATTTGTAAAGGCAAGGCAACAGTTAAGTTAAAATATGGCAAGGTATATGGCAAGGTATCACAATGCTCGGAATTGAAGCGGATCTTATTCGACATCTTGCCAACACCGATCAATTTCAGACATCTCGAGCGAGTTCGCAAAAGTGCATCTGGTCCTGAAATATCCTGAAGCTCTAAACAGCCAGAAATAACTGATGGTTTCTCCAAACAACCATTTGTGAAGGGAATCTTCACCACCCACAAAACACCGGTTTCTGCTTGCTTTGCGTTCCAGGTTGGCATCTGCTGTTTTCTCTTGCGTCTTGCGTGTTGCATCTTGTTTGGTGCGTTTTTGGCATCAAGGCACTGCGTGGAGCTTCAACAGCTGCACTGGATTGGAGGAGACACGGAAAGGTGTGGCTTCGCCTCGTTGGAACAGTGCCAATGCAGTCCAGGATGCAACAGGTCATTGGACCAACATGAATCAGCGGGATCCATGGAATCAACAGAAAGGTGAAGACTCGGCTAATAATCAGCATTAAAGATCATTAAAGATCAGTAAGGATCATTCAAGAGTCTGTCGGGTATGTCCTGAGAATGTTGCATTGATATAGAAAAGGTGACCGGGTCACCGAGCCTCGCATTGTGAAGCCTTTTTCCAACTCGTTCTCTGTGCTGTACGCGAAGGCTGCGTGAGCTAGGAGCACCTGGGTGAAACAAACCGAAGGCCTTGAGCCCCAGTGCAACCCATGTGCTACAATTTTCATGTTTTTTTTTCATACTTTTTCTGCATTTTTAATTCAACTTCTCCGAGTCTACAAGATTTCCATTGCCATGACTCGAATTGACTAACCTGCGAGATGTAAGGCAGCTATCCGCAGGTCTCGTTACTAAAAGCCAAATCTAAATCCTAACGGATCCTAACAATCACACCACTTTCTCGTGCTTTCATGGTTTTGTTCGAGCTAAATTCGCTTCCCTAGTTTCTGGACTTCTTGAAACCTTTACCCAGAGCGCCTTGGCCACTGTCTTGACATCAATCTGACAGCGGAGAATTCACACGAAAACACGTCATCGTATGCAAAAAGCAGCAATCTGATCACCTGGGGCGGATCAATTTCTACTGCCTAAGATTGAGATTTTCAAAAAGTACGTGGCACATGTTTCATGATTATCGTGATGAATACTCAATGAATACTCATCCGTTTCTCATCTTTATCATTTTATATGTGTAGGGAAAGTTGTTCGAGCTGAGCGCAACATGTCGCTGTGGAAAACCGGGGTCCCTTCATAACTGAACTGATTTCACCGGCCTTCTGCAATTCAAAGTCCAAATCCTGCACAAATTCACGAGACTGGAGTCGCAAGATTGGAGGTTTAGTGGAACTGCATTGGGATTACATTTCAATCGCATTTGAACCTGGGCGCATTTGAATAGTTGACATGTTTCTCAGTGTTTTCGCCACTGAATCACTGAATCATGACATATCCTGATAAAATACAATAGACAATGACAATATATGACAATCATCAGGATGCCACGATGGGGCCGATGCCCAGGCCTCGGTCACCGTGGCTTCGGGGACCTGGACACGGATGGACACGGATGGACACGGCAAGGCCGAAACAGGTGTGGATTTTTCGATTCTGCGAGCGTCTCCAAGTGTGCGGTGCGTGTCTCCAAGTCACATCTAGTATTGGTTCATGTTGGTTATTGTCTAGTCAGTCTAGTCACATGTGTCAATCACGTGAGAACATGTGATATCTAGCCAAAGTTGACAAAGACTTGAAGTGTTGTGAGCACTCATGCGTCCTTGCAACAAATGAAATCACTCTTGACGGCTGTGACAGGAAACAAGATGGTCATGCGGTCTTGCAAAGGTCTCATGCAGAGTGAGATTGCGCAAGATTCTGGCAAAGAGATTCAGCATTTCTCGATATTTCTCGTTTGGTCACATGAATTGGGTGAGATTGCCGCGCCTTGACATCGTCCATAACATCGATCCATAACAAGTGCTTCACCAATGCATCTGCAGCGAGTTCCAGCTGTTTGTCATCCGCGACGTCTGCAACGTGCGTCGCCAATGCCGCAGCCACAGCGTCGTACTGGGAGTTGACAGGGCGGCAATTCCGAAGCATCAAACGAGGTAACAACGGATGGGTGACCCTGTCTGAGAATCAGTTGATGGTGGATGTTGGTTTATGGGAATGATGCCGGATGCCGGAAAAACGGGGGATGAAGTTTGGAACACAAAAGTTGGCACATCGAATGATGGAATAGGATGAATAGGATGAATAGGATGAATAGGATGAAAAAAAAAAACTTTACTTCGTGTGATCCCCACCATGACATTTATACATTTTCTTACTGGCAAATCTTCTGGCATTCTATCTGACATATTTTCTGGCATTCGATCTGGCATT
>CAMXCT020005168.1:0-52500 GCA_947184155.2 Cladocopium goreaui
CTTCCCAATGCACCCACAAGGTTTGCGGTTCATGCTGCAGTTCATCCCAAAACACGGGGCCCAAAAAATGACCAGAGTTGGAGCAGTAAGGCAAGGCCAATCTTTTCAACCAAAGCTTTGTTCCAACGGCCCTGCACACTTCAAAGTGGAACATCTGGTCAGCAGAAGTCACTTTCGAAAGGATGTGGCAGCTCAAATGGCACCAACTTCTTCAAGCAAAATTGCCACACGCAGCTAGCATAGCAAAGCGACAGCGGCATCGGTCTCCGCAGTTCATAGCTTGCTGTGCTGAGCACGAGGAGCATGTGTTACAAGAACCGGGCCTCCGCCACCTACTTGTCCACGGCTAAACTGAAGGCCAACCAATATCGAAAGGGATGTCCCATGAGGACAAGACTGCCCAATTACGTTTCTTTGGCTGGCATCAACCTGCAACAATCTACATGGTACCAAGTCAAATCCCTGTCAACAAGGGAAGAATGTGTCATCTCCAATGGGAAGCAGTGCTCCCAGATCCATTGCAGCTGCGTCTAGGAATGCTGAATGGTCTCCTGTGTGTACACCTTAACCCCTTGCTTGGGCAAATAACTGGACTTTGTCTCTGATGCACCACGACAACTCTGCCTCGTCTTGCTTCCTACCAAGCATCTCTGAAATAAAGCTTGAAGGGCCTGCCTATTCAAGTCTGGCACTTTTTTTCATGGAAATCGGTGATGATGCTAGCCAGTTGCCAGAACACAGTACCAAAAAAAGGCTCTACATAACAAAAGTCGCAACTTCTGCTGGCATCAATGTAGCTGATTGAACCACTCATTACTGGGTAATCATTACTGCATTTACTGCCGATTACGCTGGAACGTCCCTGGCAGCTGCAGGTATAATGTGTCTTGGTTAGGAAGACCAGTCAAGTGCAACAAGTCTGGCACTTTTTTGACATTGCAGCCCATCCCCCATCAGGTGCACAGTTGGAAACACCTGTCTATTCAAGCCTTGATATGTCCATGCCTAAGGCCTATGCAAGCAAAGTGGTGGCCTGCAAATACACCTGTCAGTCGCAAACATGGCAAAGTCAGCAGTACCAGTATTCCATGGTTTACTCGTCATCGCACACGGACAAATTGTGGAAGTTGCACCACGGAGATAGGACGCTGGTAGTTTTCAGAGCTACTGCTCAGATCCGAGGCAACATGCCATTGCCGATGAACAGCCACATGGTCCGTGCTTTAGGTAGTTAATGGTAGTTATATAGTCTGATTTGTCCACGTCCCAGGTATGATACAAGAAATCTATGTCATTTTCCACCCCCAGAACGCAAGGTCGGTTCTTTGCTGGGAACAGTTCGCTCAAACGATTCCAAACTGGTGAACTTCAGCACAAGGCATGGAAGCAACAGTGTGGCAACAAAGTTACATAGATTGTTACCTAAGAGCCCTAAGAGTTGCCAGCTGCCGGTGTCTTTCTTTTCCTAACAGAAAGCCCTATGCATTGGGAATTGCTAGAGGTGGAATTGTTCTACATGCTCTCTCAAGCGCTGCTCTTGAAGCGCAGCCTGGACCGCATCGCATGCCAAACTGACCAGCCCCATGGTTGCGACACGGCAATCAAGTGGCTGCAAGCTCACACAATGACGCTTCTTTGGTGATGACTCATCTGACTTTCAAGTGCTAAATCATCTCACTGATCCGCCTGATCCACTCGATCCACCTGCCAAGAGATTTGGCAAGGCATTGAGTTTGTCTTGGCATTGTCTTGGCATTGTGGCAGTTTCACTGGTCGAGACAGGCACAGCAATTCGAGCAGTTCATGCGCAAACGGAGTTGAAAAGGCCTGTCACGATGTCCATGGTCCACTCTGTCCAGCCCAGCCCAGCTGCCGACCCCTGCTATGTAAAACACCTCATGTTGAATGCAAAGCAAGCAAGAACCGGCGAAAGATGGCATGGAGTTTGCCATTGATGCCATGGTAATCATGCAGAGTCATTCTAAGAGTCTGAAGATGCCATCTGTGAAACCCGTGCTGCACTGAACCAAGTGAGCGGTGAACAAAAGGCCTTGCATCCCTGAAGGTGGCAAGTTTATGTTTTGCTTAGTCGCCATTGTCTTGTTTACACGCAGAAGAAGCTTTCGCTGGTGCTTATGCGGGTTTGCTTGCGCCAAGGTTTGGCTTTCGCGAGGTCCTCACTGCCTCTCCCTTTCTACAAATGAATAATGGATTCTGCGCGTGGCTCCAATAGCCTGACGCAGTGCACTGCACCAAAAACGATGACTGAGGACAATGTCGCCATAGAATATGACAGCTTGGTGGTTTCAACTAATCAAATGCGCTAGATCTTCCTCAGATTAGATTAGCGAGGCTCATGACGGCATCCTTTCAACTTTGGGTTGTGAGAGAGTCAGCCAACGTGTGTGTGTGTTCAGTAAGACGGACACCCGTGCGCGATGTTGAGAAAAAATGTTTGTTTGTTTTTTTTGATAGGAACCCCATCATTTTATTCCAGAGTGCTGTAAGAAACCACGCCATAGGCACGTAATGTTCTTTCAGCAACCCGCGGCGCCTCCTCCCTTCCTCCCTTGTCCTTTGTGTGAAAGGGTCACGATAAACATGGAGAGGGCCGTCATCAAGCCAGAAGAACCGCTGTCTTCTCACATCGAATGGCACACCCTGGGCTTGGCCTGTACAATTTGAAACATGAAGCGCCATCCTCAAAGCAGGACGATCACCCTTTTTCGGGCCAGTTCTCTTTAAACTCATTAAATGACGCACCTGCATAGACTTGACATTTTCAAATCCATCACATGTTTTCCAACCCTGCTCTGCTTCAGAACGTCGCCCGCATGAAACCAAACCATGGTTCTACAATGCTTTGCGTAGAATGGCAAGGCATTCTAAGAGGAATCCCTGTGTCAGTATTAGTATTCAAAATGCAGCAAATCACTCGCAAGTGACAGGTCACCAAACAATATGCAAAATGCAGAAACAACATTGCCCAAGTCTGGCAACATGGAATTGGTCTCGGCAAAGCGTGCATTGCGACTGCACAGCCAGAGCCGCCTGCCGTTTCTTCAACAACCTGTCACGAAAAAAGATCCTCTATCAAACATTTTCCAACAGCTACATCTCGACTGCCACATGAGAACGCAGTGTTCAGCAAAGTTTTCGCCACTGAAGGTCACAAGGTCTTGTCCTCTGATGATTTTCCTCATTACCGCCTAGTTGACATCATCTCGGTCATCCTCCTGCCCTTTCGAGTTGAATGTTCCATCGTCGATGAAAACGAACAACCAAAAGCGCCAACCACGTTGGGTTGTGAGAGAGTCAGACAATGTGTGTGTTCAGCAAGACGGACACCCGTGCGCGATGTTGAGAAAAAATATGATCTGTTTTTTGATAGGAACCGGAACGCCATCATTTTATTCCAGAGTGCTGTAAGAAACCACGCCATAGGCACGTAATGTTCTTTCAGCAACCCGCGGTGCCTCCTCCCTTCCTCCCTTGTCCTTTGTGTGAAAGGGTCACGATAAACATGGAGAGGGCCGTCATCAAGCGAGAAGAAACGCTGTCTTCTCACATCGAATGGCACACCCTGGGCTTGGCCTGTACAATTTGAAACATGAAGCGCCATCCTCAAAGCAGGACGATCACCCTTTTTCGGGCCAGTTCTCTTTAAACTTATTAAATGACGCACCTGCATAGACTTGACATTTTCAAATCCATCACATGTTTTCCAACCCTGCTCTGCTTCAGAACGCGCCGCTCACCAAAGGGTTGAAAACAAAAAAATCGCGTTTCACTAAGACCATCCGGCAAAATTTCGGTCAACAAGGAGGATGGGACTCAGACATGACATGTCACAGCAAACTTCACAGCAAAACGCAGTTGGACTTGGAGTACACTTCATCCTTTGGCAAAGTGAAGCAGCGTTCACTTCAAACCCATCCACATGACCCATGCCGGGTCTGGCAGCGTGTCAAAAAATGCCCCATACATCCTTGAACCCGTCGGTAGGTGCCAGTGGGGGTTTTATACAAAATTATCCGGCACCGTCGCAAACATGTTCCAACACGAGCGCAGCCCCGACACATGCACGACAAATTGCAAGCCATCTTTGAATTACTCGATATAAGTTCTTTTTGCAACAAGAGCCTCGCGCTAATCGAGACGCAAGAACACTTCATGAAATTTGTTCCTCTCATGAGTGGCAGATAGTGGCAGTTAGGCAGCTCGAGTTCAAGCAGTTGGTTTGGATCAATCAAGAATGTTCAACGGTTTCAATTTGACCCAAACCTACTTGCACCAATTTTGCAAGTTCTAAGCGCACAACAATGATTTCAATCATCGCAGAGTCAAGTGGCATTGTTATCCTTTTCCCAATGTGCAACTGACAAACATGCTCAAGTGATGAAAACCAGGCTCAACTTGAACTTGGTGGCTGCTCAAAGTAGAAGCTACCACACAGGCCTCACTGCAAGGCCCACTGCTGACACAAGCTAGTGAAAACCAAACTACAAGTACGCATGGGACATGAAACGTCTTCATGTCGAATTTCAAGTTGCAAAACATCAACCTCGCTAGTCGCACCTAGCCCCGCAGTGCCACCTGCCATTGAAATTTGCACCATAACATTTCCTCCGCCATGCCACAAAGGGTTCGGACTTGTTTGCCGGCGCTTCCTGCTATTAGCATCGTTTTGGATCTGGAAACCACCTTTTCGATCCTTTTCGACGGTACTTGCAACATTGTGGAGCCAGACTTTCATTTGCCATGACATTCGCAACATTTTGATGCTCGAACTGTTCATGTTGCATGGTATTTTGCAACGTGTTGGAATTGAAGGTGTCTTTAGGGTTTGCTTGGTGGTTAGTTCACGTTGGGGTTTTTGTAGGGGGTGCTTAAAATCTATTTGGGGTTGGTTCAAGATTTTATTTGGGGTTGTTTTTTTAATATTTCGAGGTTGCTTTAGATCTGTCTAGTACTGTATCTATGCAATTTCGTGTCGGCTTAAAATTTATTTAGGGTTGGTTTAGGCCGGATCATTTACCCGTGGTTGAAAACCCAGTTGGTTTCGGTCAAGGATTTGTTCAAGGATCGGTTAAATTTTATACAGGATGTGTTTACGTTTTCTTTAAAATTGCTGCATACTACTTGGGATTGACCAAGGGTTTGGGGATAGTTTGAGGTGCATGGAGCAATGGTTCGGAATTGGTTTAAATTGGCTTTGGAATTGACGGTTGGTTTGGTTGGAATTTTACATTCACCACCGAAAAAATGCAAATTACTTTACTTCGTGTGATCCCCACCATGACATTTATACATGTTCTTACTGGCACATCTTCTGGCATTCTATCTGACATATCTTCTGACATTCTATTTGGCATTCTATCTGGCATATCTTCTGGCATTCTATCTGGCAAATCTTCTGGCATTCTATCTGGCATATCTTCTGGCATTCTATCTGACATATCTTCTGGCATTCTATCTGGCATTCTATCTGGCATATCTTCTGGCATATCTTCTGGCATTCTATCTGGCATTCTATCTGGCATTCTTCTGGCATATCTTCTGGAATATCTTCTGGCATATCTATCTGGCATATCTTCTGGCATATTTTCTGGCATTCTACCTGGCAAATCTTCTGGCACTCTATCTGACATTTTATCTTCCTACATGAGGTCCGGCAGGGAACACTTGGCGTGGATACTCGCGGTTGAGGTCCGGCAGGGAACACTGGGCGTGGATGGTCGTGGTTGAGGTCCGGCAGGGAACACTGGGCGTGGATACTCGCGGTTGAGGTCCGGCAGGGAACACTGGGCGTGGATGGTCGTGGTTGAGGTCCGGCAGGGAACACTGGGCGTGGATGGTCGTGGTTGAGGTCCGGCAGGGAACACTGGGCGTGGATGGTCGTGGTTGAGGTCCGGCAGGGAACACTGGGCGTGGATGGTCGTGGTTGAGGTCCGACAGAGAACACTGGATCGGATCGCAGAGTCGCAGTTGAGCAGGAGGACGAGGAAGAGGACGAGGAGGAGGACGAGGAGGAGGAGGACCAGGCAACTAACATAAAATCTAACAACCCTCACCTGGCAGGTGGGGAACAAGTACAGACAGTGTGTTCAACAAGTGGTTTTGCCATTTTCTTGGGCAAACGCAAACATACAGCAGGAAAGGAGGGCATTGGCGGGAGGGCGCAGTTGCATCATATAAGCGGAAAAGCAGAAACGTGGAGAAACAAAAAGGCAAACAAGGAGGAAACAACAGAAAAACAGAAGGCAAAAAAACACGATGACAGAAACAAAGAAAACAAAACGGAATTTTAACAAATGATTCCTTCATTTTTTATCGGTCATTATGTCAACCACTCCATTGGTAGGAACGCGTCGGCATCCAGTCATTAATCACACACCAGGTTCTCTGAGCGCCCAACTCCATGAAGTTCGCTGACCGCCATTCACTAATCTGGTCGCCACACGCAGGCGGCATCGGCGTATTTCCGGTGTTTGTAGCCCCACGATTTTCCGCGGAGAGCAACCCCTCTATGTTCTTTAGAGGTGGATTGTATATGTGTTTTTGTCCTCCGTTCGTTTCAAACACAAACACGTTGCATTGCCTCACCATGCTTGAAATAAAATTCCGCCATCAACAGTTGCTACCATTCTGTAGTGTCACCCTATTGTTTTGCCACCTGACGAAAAATGCCTGTCTTCATCACGTTGCATTCCCAAATCTTCACATGCTGACATCGGTTGAGCCAATTGGTCGTAATCGCATAGGTGTGGATGCAAGGTGCCTGAAATGATGGGAAAAAAATCACCCAGACAGGCCCTGACCTTAATTCACATGACAAAACAAGTTTGTTTTCGTTTTCACCAAAAAAAACACTCATGATCCCCATGCCGCCGCCCACCGATAAAAACCTCATGTGCAGCGACTCGTTCCTGCAACAAAAAACGGCCACCACCATAGTTTCCATTCCACAATCGTGCCCGAATGGAAATAAAATCCACCTGTTTTGCTGCTACATTCATTTCCGAAACGATGTATAAAATCGTGGTAATGTAAAACCGTGTGCACTTCATGACACGTGGCTGCGGGCAATGCTGCTGGCAAACAAAATTCTGGAGCGGGTATTTCGCGGCATATATTCCATACAACAGCATATTTTTTTTTATACTACATTTGTTTGCGGTCAAAAGAATCGTCCTGGGCAAAAAAAAGGTGCGATGTCCTAGATGAAACCCTGGGATTGTACGAAATTTGTCTGCAGGTCACGCAACAAAGAAAGATGGTGTGTGTGTGTGTGACAAAGTTGTGTGTGAAAGATGGCGTGTGTGAAAGTGGTGTGTGTGTGTGAATCCTGCTATCACATGCAGGCACAAACTCATATACATACGTACTTTAACCCTTGAAGTGAAAGCAGAGCAGGGGGCCACGGCTCCATTCATCAGTCCGTGGCCAACGAAGCTACTGATGTTTGGAGAGGATATGCAGTCTGATCAACTGCACGTACCTGCGAATCGAACTGTTGATTTCTGTTCCTCTATGACGCTGTTTGCTTTAAGAAAGAATTTCACATTTCATACTGTCTCATCTATTGCTTGCACTAGTAGTTTTTGAGTTTCTGAGCTCGTTCGGGAGCCTTCATGTATTGCGCTGACATGGCATCGAGCTTGTTTCGGGAGCCAGGTTTCTAAGGAATTCAAGGCGAGAACGAGATCATTCACATGACGGTCCATTTCAAACCCAATTCAGCAGTGTGTACTGGGTGCACAGCAGATTATGCCGACACCATCGCAGGGATTCGTCCCAGCTCAAGGATTATCTCGCGACACATTAGCGTGTCGTGTAGGATGACTGTCATGTAGATGACAGTAGAAGGAGCCCAAATGGGCGAAGAACAGCCTAGCGGCACTCAAAAGGACGCCTAGCGGTGAAGGACGCCTAGAGGTGAAGGACGCCTAGCGGTGAAGGAGCCTTAAGGCGAAGACTAACTGATACATGGATGTTGCGGCACTCAGTCCACCATGCAAAGACTTGGTTGTATGTGTGTGCATGTGTGTGTCAGTGTGTGTTCCTTTGGTCTAAATAACCAAACCAGTGCTTCTCTTTGCATTACATCATTCCGTGGGAAGTTCGGAGTTTGAATTCTGCATGCTTGTGTGAGGCATCAAGCTTGGGTATTCGATAAATCGTGCATGTATGACCTTCATGATAACGCATGTGCAGAACATGATGGGCTGTTCCGAGAAATTTCTGAATTTTGTTATGTGTACCTTGATGCGCGCAAAAATGTTTTGTATCACTCGATATTTGCAATTTGTTACTTTGTGTTAATTTGTTATTATGTGTTACTTGATGCTGGCAAACCACTGTATTTTATAGCTGCTATAGCCATGCCGTCAAAAAGTGCTGGGGGTCCGCCTCCTCAATATGATGGTCAACGACAACGCGGTCCTTTAGCGACTTTGTTCCTTACAGATAAAGCTATCTACTTCGTAGAAGAAAGCATATATAACAATAAATATCACCTGTGTCATATCCCCGTGCACCCTTTCTCCCAACACCCAAAGCTGGACAACCAAAAACTACACAGGACCGGAGGGGCCTGAAGATGGTGCCCCTGAAGTTTCCAATGAACAAAACACCCAACAATTAAAACTACCCAAATACAGTTTCCTACAGTGCAAGTTTCGCATGTTTTATTTATCAAATGTGTGACTTAGAAGACCCAGCATCAGACCACAAAAGACATAATAATAATATAACCCGGAAAACGACAATATTATGTTAAACAGTCTTGAACTATGAAACCACCAACACCACAGCAAGACTCTGCAACCTGTTCAGGATGTGAGAGTTGACACTGGTAATCCTCATGACGCCATTGAAAATGGGCAACGGGATAAAATCCAGGGCTGGCCATGTAGGTCCGATTCAAGGTGCGACACGCCTTCTCCAAAGACTTCTCATGGCCGATGGTCTCCAGGATCCTGCTCTGAACTTCCGCTTCAAGTGACTGCAACGCGTGCCTGAGATGGGGGCAAAACTTCACTTAGTCTGTGGCTACTTATGCGCATACTTTTGAACTTTATGTGATCACATGCAGTGTGCACCAAAAACGAATTTCTTGCAGCTTGCAATTTGCGCAATCACCAAACTTAGTTTCAAAACCTATTATTCAATTGCGCCGATTCAGAAAAATACTTTTTCTTGAACTTCTTGGGTGGTGACTACGAAAAAACTTGCAATGAGGTTAACATCAATGGGCCCGGTTGGTCTGCATCTTCGTTTTGTGTGGTTTGCACAAAACAGGCCTCCCTAAGTTCTTATTATTAAAATTATTGAAACAAGCTACCTTTTGAATTTGTGATTTTTTGGGTTGGTGATTGAACTTAAAGTGACCTGCCAAAAATCGCAATTTTAGAACTTGCCTTGGGGCATATGAAACTGCCTGCAATGACCGATACATACCGGGACATGTCGACTCCAACCAGACGTTGATGGGAAAAATCGTAGAAACATTTATTAGTCTAGCAACAAAAGTTCAACCTGCAACTGGCTTGTCTGAGTGGCCACAAAAAACACCACAAGAAAACATCAAAACCAAGGTGCGTCAGGATGCCGGAATACTTGCATCGCTCGTAGTCAACGAAAAAGCCTCCCTGATGGTTTTCATCACAGTTGGGCCGCGGTTGAAGATACCTTGCCACATGTCAAGAGATTGAATGATTCAATGATTCTGACTGATGGTCGGTTTCCGAAGCCACACATACCAATGTCAGTCAAACATGGGGCCCCAACAGTGTGGCTGAACATTGAATTACAGTAAAGCATCTGGTCCATCTGCTGATCAATACAGGCAGCAAAAAAACAAAAACAAAAGTCAATTCACTGCAACCGCAAAGTCAAGGGGCTCATCCTGCAACTTGTGGGAATCATCCAGCATTAACCCCAAAGTATATCGCATGAACTCTGCCCCATTGCCGTCGGCACTTTCCAATTCTACCACGGCTTCTCGAAGCTTCTCTTCGGAAAGGGGTTCTGCCATGGGAGCAGGCTGATAAAAATCTAGAATAAAATCGGAGGCGGGTATGAGCCGGAGTCTCTGAGCAAAAAGGGGTGACCATGTCACAAGACCAACATGGCGCAACAATGCTGAGGGTCTGTGTCAGTATAACGACTTCTGCGAGTTTGCCATGCTTAAGTATCTGTTTTTTACCATCATTGTCATCTGTCTCCGCTAGTTACTTCCTGTCAGCCCTCCCACACTTGTATCGGTCCTTCTGCAGAGACAAGGATGCCAAGACAGCCTCAAAAACAAGGGAACATATTTTCACAACAGCCGGCCAGGGATACCCAACAAAGTCTCTCATTAGTCGTGTTTCTGCCAATGACCTGTCAATTAATGGAAATGAAAGCCAGTGCCAAATTCCAAGGCCCAAACCGCACAGCAACAGAAAACCGAACATGTCTCCACAGACCTGGGTCAAGCTTAGCTAGTGTTCCCACTAAGTCACTACCAATGGCAAACTGACAGAATGGATGCGGAAGAACACCTGCACAACCCTGACAACACACAACCCACAAAGCAACTCATTGCCAATCCAACTTCATGGGGCCCAAACCCAAAAATCATGTCTGATTTCATAGGCCCAAGGTAAGGTGGTCCAAGTCCACCTGACAGACAATGCGAAAGTCTACAGCCCAAGAATCAGTGTCAGACTGAAGGATAGAAACAAAATGGGACGAAAAAGAAAATAAGTAAACCCAAGCCTCTTCACATCTCTGGATTGACCCTGGCCTGACATGCTGGAACATTCATCATTCACACTGGCTGAAAGCCATGTAGTGTAAGACAATGAAGTGAAAATTACTCATATCAAATGAAATGTCTACACATTGAATGTCTAAACAAATTTGAAGAGGCCCGGACACATGAGGGCAGAGAAGATTGATGCCAACCCCATTGCCAATGTTGGAGCACCTGGGGCAATGTTTCTGCATGTGCTGTTCCTTGATTGCTGCCACAAAACATGGTACAGCACCACACCATTTTCAAAAACACACAAAATAACAAGCAATAAAGCACTTGTTTTTTATATAATGTGTATATATATATATATACATAAAGAAGGAGTTATATCACTTTCAGCCAAGAGTCAACGGATTCCATTAGCCAATGGAGTGTCTGTTGAAATGACATAGATCCGAGTTCAATGGATAAATAAAACACAATCACGAAAGCTGCTGTGTCCAGTCACTGCCAACTAATTGAAGTAAGAACATGGCCAGTGCACTGACAGGTTCCTGAACCTACACAAACGCAGCTTCAAATTGAAAAGCAATGTGGAAAGTCTCGAAACAGAATCACTGTGCCCACCACTGCGTCAAGAGCTAGAGGTTACACTGAACTGGGGGCCCAGCTGCAGACCGGTTGAAAAAGCACAGGGTGAAAATCAGCAAAATCAAATCAAGCAACGGGAAATTTAAATGTGACATCGAACTGAACACTTGGATCGAAGCTTGCTACTCAGCTATTGAATGAAATTGCATCTTGTTTGAAGCGCCAATGCCAATGTGAGTGAGTCAGCACTGAGTTTCACGCACTGGAAGGCCCAACGACCCAATTGCCTTCCGCCAGGCCAGCACGAAAACAAAATGGAGCATGCCCAGTTACAGTGGCCCAATCTTTGACTGCCTGAATCTGGGTTTTTGTTTCACTGTCACCGAGTCAGCAATTCAGTGGCCTGGCCCCCTCCAAAGTCGAAGCTGCTTGCCCAAAACCACCTTCATTGTTATTTATTACAAGTTGCAGCGAACGCAACAAAATTTGACATGTTAGAAGTTCGCAAACAGAAAAACTTGCACGCCGACGCCCAGGGAATGAATTGAATCTATAATTCAAATCTCACTTGGTCTGCTCTTTCCACCATGATTCCGAACAAGCTTTGACTTTGAACATCTCACTGTCAACATGGGGCCCACAGCATCGAATCAGCATGAACTGCAAGACCACCAAAGAGCTCCACCTGAGTTGAGGATCAACCGGGGCCCAACGTTTCTGAAATCGTATCAAAACACAGCCACACCCGAAAACAAATGACTTACCTTCATGTCAAGGCTTGGGTTTTGGTTGTTCTTTTCAAGAATAAACGTATACCAATAAATAAACTGATATTAAACTGAACAACTAACAGCATCAAAAAGTGATCAAATGCACCGACCAAGGACGTGACACATAAGCCAGGCCAGCATCTTCACACAGACACTGAACCGTCGTGGCCACATAGGAAGCAGGCCGGCTTGGTCACTTTGGCACCGATAAAGATGGTACTAATCTTATACTACAATATGAAGATATGAATCTTGAGGGGTATGACACTGTCTGCGGCAGTGACCCTACTATTTAAAAAATCAAACAGAGCCAGAAAAAACTGCACATGAGGCTAGGAAAATTGCATATCCTGCAATATAAAATAAGTTATATATTCTACAAAATCATGGGGGTCTAAAATTCTCTCCAAACCTCTGTCACATGCACCGAACAAGAACCAAGAGGTTTTTACCTTTTTCCTATCCAACAGTGCATCAAAACAAAACATTAAAAAACACTTAAACACATTTAAAAGCATATAAAACCATTTTTCCCTTCTTTTTCTTTTTGCACTTGGGCCAAATAAAGAAAACCTTGCTGAAGTAAACCGTACAGATCTAGCCCGCGGCATCGGGCTGGGGATTCTGGATGGCAAACAGCACCGTTAAATGTATCCACTTGGACAACTCACTGGCGCAGCAACTGCGATCTGTTTCAATTGCCTGGCATGTCTTGTTGGTCCATTGCGTATGATCTGATGCATAATTTGTATCTTGGTTGGCTGCAACACTTTTATGGTTCTGTTTTCTATTTGCTGATGCATGAGTGCTTGACAGATACACCCTTGCACAACCTGTCCGTCATCGAAAGCTTTATCAAAATTGAGCAATCACGAGGTCGAACAAGGCAACGGTACCGGCAACGTTTATCGAAACTGAGCATGTTTGTGGAAAAAAAGGGATACCCGAAGCTAAAGGGTAGGGCATCCGATATCCGCGGACTCGATCTCTCTTTGTGGAAGTGCTGGTTAACATTTCATGGATGTAGAATCGTTGCAGCGTCAATCAATCGAAATGTTTCTGCGCCTCAATGTCGAAGTCGGTACTCTCTTAAATGAGCATGGTCCTCGACAAGGCCACTTTGGCATGCCAAGTCCCTTTGCTGCAGTTCAAAAAGGATGGCTCAACTACACGTCATGCTTATGGAACACTTTGCCGATTCAGAGCTTCAATTGTTCAACTGCACCAGCAAATTGCACTTCGTGCTGCATACACTGAAGCTGGCTAAACATTGTCACCCATACTTCGCGTGGTGCTTCGAGAATGAAAGCAATATGAGATTCGTTCAGCAATTGCGGAAGTCATGCCTTTCAGGCAACAAACATTGTGCAGTCGGAAATGTAGCTGCTCTGAAACATAACACTTGCAAGCCATTCGCTGCAAATGCTAGCGAAGAAAAAACTAGACGACGGATGGCCCGAGAGCATAGAGGAGCAGAGTCTTCTGTTGTTAGTATGGAAAGACTATATTAGAAGACAATATGTTAAAGATGTATAATAGGCAGACAAGAAGAGTAGTATCAAGACAAAATATCACAAACACAAGACAATAGTTTGCATCGTATCTTTCGTATAGTTTCTTCACACACAGAACTTTTCACAGACAGACGTTTTTGCACACAGAGACTTTTACACACAGACGCTCTTACACAAAGAAGCTTGTACACACAGACGTTTTTGCACACAGACGCCTTTACACACAGACGCTTTTACACACACATGCATTTACACACAGACGCGTTTACACACAGCAGTTTTTACACGAAGAAGCTTGTACACACAGAAGCTTTGACACACAGACGCTTTTACATACAGGCCCTTTTAAACAAAGAAGCTTTTACACACAGAGAGGAGCATAGAGAAGCTTTTGCACACAGACACTTTTACACAAACACATTCACACGCAGAGACTGTTACACACAGAAGCTTTTACACACAGAAGCTTTTACACAGAGAAACTTTTACACACAGACGCTTTTACACACAAACACTTTTACACACAGACGCTTTTACGCACAAACACTTTTACACAAACACATTCACACGCAGAGACTGTTACACACAGAAGCTTTTACACACAGACGCTTTTACACACAGAAGCTTTTACACAGAGAAACTTTTACACACAGACGCTTTTACACACAAACACTTTTACACACAGACGCTTTTACACAAACACTTTTACGCACAGAGACCGGACCCGTGAAATCGCAATTTTACCTCAGTTTTTGGCGATCGAACATCATTTCGTGCGAAATGGTTCCGAGTGGACAAGAGAAATCGCAAGTTTACCTCAGTTTTTGGCGATCGAACATCATTTCGTGCGAAAGGGTTGCGATTGGACGCCAGAAATCGCAATTTTACTTCACAGTTTTTGGCGATCGAACATCATTTCGTGCGAAAGTTAAAGGGTTGCGATTGGACGCCAGAAATCGCAATTTTACTTCACAGTTTTTGGCGATCGAACCTCATTTCGTGCGAAAGCGCTGCGCGGGAACTCGGGAAATCGCAATTTTACCGCAGGTTTTGGCGGTCGAACCTCATTTCGTGCGAAAGGGTTGCGCCGGACACCTACAAATCGCAATTTTACATCAGTTTTTGGCGATCGAACCTCATTTCGTGCGAAAAGGTTGCGTCGGACGCTTTGCAAATCGCAATTTTACCTCAGTTTTTGGCGATCGAACCTCATTTCGTGCGAAAGGGTTGCGTTTCGTGCCGTCTCGTTGGCACTGCCCCGCGCCTTCAAGAGAGAAATAGAAAAGAAGGAGATAGCAAGAGGGCAAGAGAGCAAGAGGGCAAGAGAGCAACAGGGCAAGAGAGAATGTGAAGATGTGAAGATGAGAAGATGTGAGGATGGGAAGATGAGAAGATGTGAAGATGTGAGGATGTGAAGATGTGAGGATGTGAGGATGAGAAGATATGAAGATGAGAAGATGTGAAAATGAGAAGATGTGAGGATGAGAAGATGTGAAGATGAGAAGATGTGAAAATGAGAAGATGTGAGGATGAGAATATGTGAAGATGTGAGGAGGTCAAGATGAGAAGATGTGAAGATGTGAGGATGTGAAGATGTGAGGATGTGAGGATGAGAGGATGCGAAGAAGAGAAGATGTGAAGATGAGAAGATGTGAAGATGAGAAGATGCTTGACAGACCCCCACTATTGGAAGAACCCTGCGCTCAGACGCTCTCGGGAAAAGGGCTGCAACTACTTTTGCAACAGCATTACTGTTACTTGTGTCACTATTCTGTCTTGCTTCTACCATACACGTATCTTTTTTTCTACAGCCAAAGCAGTACTTTTCTCTACCTAACCACATAAAATTCTTTGTGATAACTCATCTTCTCCAAAAAACAAAAGAAACACAATCAACAAAAGAATTTACAAAAAAAACTAACATAACTTAAAACCTAGCTATTCTTCACAAAAAAATGAAGCGCAAATTTTAGGTAACAAAAAAACATGAAATTTAGGTCCATTTTTAGTTGCATTTTTAGATAAATTTTCCAGGAAAATTACAGGAAATTGCTCGAAATTAGTAAATCACTAAAAATGTAATTTTTACTAATTTCCGAGACTCAAGGCAAAATCTTCACGCGCCGTGTCGCTTTCTTCCCACATTGGGTCAAAATCGACACATGTCACGAGCTTTTCTGAATTGGCCATCGCGACTCTAGTCTTCCCACGTTGCCGTCATTCATGTCTTCCCACATTGAGTCAACCATGAGTCGGACAGCTGACAAAAGATTCGCTGGCTGCCGTCGCTCATCGTCGCTCATGTCTTCCCACATTGAGTCAACAATGAGTGCAGCTAGGGAGCAATTAGACTTCAATCTAGCTACGCAGTATACGGTGCAGAACTACACACTCAGTCACCGTCCTCCGCCATCGCTGTCTCTTCCGGCGCCTGCTCGACGACGCTGGCGAGTCGTTTCATTGGCGTCCATGTCTGGTCATATATTGTGATGGTTTGTGGGGCACTCACCTCTGATTGGTACAGCTGCATCAAAAACCGTGTAGCTCCTTCCACGCGGTGGGCATCGACCGGCACGTGCCAGAGCACGCTCCATTCGCCATCTGTCTCAGTGTGTGCCAAGACCACCAACTGCGCTTCGTTCGCGCGGCCTCGCAACATCCAATTGACCGCCGAAGCGGGACCAGCGCTCCGCAGCTTTGTCCGGTGCGTCACGCTTGTCTCGGTGGCATCAGATAGCAGGCAATTCACGGATCTCTTCACCCGCAGCGCCGAGATGGCTGTGTTGTCTTGCTGAAGAGCTTCTTCATCGGGCAGCTGCACGTCATTGAACGCCACCAGAGCTCGCACGAAACTAGCTTCTACTTCACCAACACAAATCAACCCCAACTGGACATCGACCTGCAGCATGTTCAAAGGTGCCACGGGACAGCCAGTGTTCAAAGGTGCCACGCAAAGTGCCGCGGCGTCACCGGCGACTAATCCGGTCCAAGCGCGCCACCCGAGCCAGCCCAGTGCCGTAAGTGCCACGCCTGCCACGCAAAACACAGGTGGATGTCACCAAGTGCCACGCCTGCCACGCCAAACCAAAGTAGATGACACCAAGTGCCACGCCTGCCACGCAAAGTGCCGCGGCGTCACCGGCGACTAATCCGGTCCAAGCGCGCCACCCGAGCCAGCCCAGTGCCGTAAGTGCCACGCCTGCCACGCAAAACACAGGTGGATGTCACCAAGTGCCACGCCTGCCACGCCTGCCACGCCTGCCACGCCAAACCAAAGTAGATGACACCAAGTGCCACGCCTGCCACGCAAAGTGCCGCGGCGTCACCGGCGACTAATCCGGTCCAAGCGCGCCACCCGAGCCGGCCCAGTGCCATAAGTGCCACGCCTGCCACGCAAAACGCAGGTGGATGTCACCAAGCGCCATGCCTGCCACGCAAAACGAAGGTATACCCAGAGCGTCCAAAATTCCTTAATTAAGGTCCGGACCTTACTTAAGGGGTCCGGACCTTAAATAAGGGATCTGGAGTTTGGCCAAAAATCTTGGTTTTGGAGACCTTATTGAAGTGATCTGGAATTTGGGCCAGATCACTTAATTGAGGTCTCTGGATCTTATGCTTTTTTATTGATATTTTTTGATGAGACATTGATCAAATCATGTTTGCTGTATCTTGATCTCCTTTGAGGAGATCATTGGCTCAAACCAAGTTTTCTGTGCCATGCATGCCCAGAAGGCTGGCAACCACACAGGTGCTTCTGGCTTGTTTTGTTTTTCTGCAGGCTTGTAAGTTGAAGCTGCACATTTCCTTCACCCCCCTCACCTCCTGAACCATTTCCTCCTCCCTCACCTCCTGCACCATCTCCTCCATTCTCACCTCCTGCACCATTTCCTCCCCCCTCACCTCCTGCACCATTTCCTCCCCGCTCACCTCCTGCACCATTTCCTCCAGCAGGTGCATTTCCTCCACCTTCATTTCCTGCAGCCTCCTCATCAGAGACCTCTGCTGGTACATCAGCTGTGCCATCTGCTTTGTCGACTTGTACCTGGCATGCAAAGCCTCCTCTAAGGAGGGTTTCTTAAATTGGAAGCCTCCTCTGAGGAGTGCTTTTTAACACAAAAATGTATATGTGAGCAAAAAACACTGAGCATCACTCCTCTGAGGGGGGTGCTTCTGATCACATATGAATGTATGTGGACCAAACAAGGTAAACATCACTGAGGAGTGTACAAAAACACCTTGAGACATGAGACTTTGTTTCAAACAAAAACCAGACCTGGCCTCAGTATCTTCCAGGAAGGCATTCTTCCTCTTATAGATCTCAGCTGGGGCACTTGGGTCGAATCCTTCCCTAAGCATCTTTCCCAAAGCCATCAGTGTTGGCATTCGACAAACTGCTTGGCTGGAGCCAGAAAGAGCTGCGTAGTTTCCACATAGTTCAACAACAATGCTACACAATCCAACCTCCTCCAACCAAGTACTTGTTTCTGATACCAATTCTAATACATGAGACATAGACAACTGAAAAAATGAGACACTGCAACATGAAACATGCAAACTCAACCTACCCTGTCCACCAGAACCCATTGGGAATCCGGACATCTCCTCTGAGGAGATAGATGCTGCACATAGTGGCATGGGGCTGCACCTGGCATGGTTGCTGGATAGAAGGAAACAACCACAAATATGAGGGAAGGAATGAAAGGGAAAGCATGTTTATATCAATACATGTTTCAATACGTATATTAAAACATCACTCCTCTGAGGAGTACACCTTTCCATATATTTCTTTGAGGTTGTTTGCTTGTTGGTTGACATGAGTGGTAGCAGAACAACACACATATGAGTGGAGTTAAAAAACAAAAAAATCTGTCCACCCCTTTGTTGGTTACCACTTGTTACACCCCTGATATTTATTCCCCCATATTATACTCCTTGGCTATCGCTTTCACATATTTTTGAACCCTTTGGCTACCACTCTTACATCTCTTTTCCCCTTTTACGCCCCTTTTACATATTGTTGAACCCTTTGGCTACCACTCTTACATCCCTTTTCCCCTACTACACCCCTTTTACATATTTTTGAACCCTTTGGCTACCACTCTTACATCCCTTTTCCCCTATTACACCCCTTTTACATATTGTTGAACCCAATTCCAAAGGGCTGGCACTATTCGATCTTCGCTTGACAAGAGCCATATTTGCTTGAGCCAAACATCACATTGAGAAATTTGATGACAAACATGGAGATGGAGGAGATGGAAAAGATTATCCTCAGGATGAAGACAAAGAGGAAGACAAGGGGTTTGACGAGGGGAAGGAAAAGGAGAAGGAAAAGAAGAAGCAACAGGAGATGCTCCAAAAAGAATTGTATAGGAAGCACATGATGGATGAGCAGGAGAGGAGAAAGAAAGAGTTGCTGGAGCAAGTCCTGGCAAGACGGGCTGCAGCAGAAACTGCAAAGCGATATACCCTGGCAGAAGGAGAGGAGACAGAAGCAGATTTGCTTGCAGCAGAAGCAGCTGCTGAGGCTGAGGCAAAAGAAGCTGCGGCAAGTGCATCAAAAGAAGCTGCAGCACCAGAAGATGCTCCAAAAGACTTCATCAAAGTGAAGCAGGAAATTGATGAAAAAGATATGGAGATAGAGGAGATGAAGGTATTGAGTTCCCTGAGGTGGTGCCATCGATGCCAGAGCAAAAGTTACCTGCGACAAGGACTCTGCACAAACCTGCTCTGCCCACTTTTTTTTTAATGGGTGTGGCAGATGCACCACAGCGTATTTGTGCAAGGGGGCCAGTACATGAAGGGGCCAAGTGGAGCCCTGCAAGCTGGCAGAAAGATATGAAGGGAAAGGTGGAGTGCGAACAACTCCATCAGGAGTTGGAGGGTGCCATCTAGGAATATGGGGAGGATCTGGAAAGCGCCATGATGGCAGTGGAAATGCACCAGAAACCGATGGTGAATGAGCCAACAGTGGTGGAAGACCTGGAAACGGGTGACATATTCCACCATCCACCATGCTGGCATGAGTCAATCCAGGCAGAAGTGGTTATCCAATCGAGTGCAGCATGCCATCGACTCAGCTCCCTGGAGGCAGCAATGGAAGTGAATATCAATGCAAAGCATCAGGTATCCCAGCAGCATGCCATCTCCAACAGTGGAGGTGAATCAGAAGGTCTGGTAAAGGACCTGTGTGTGCTGTGGATCACTGCCCTGAAAAGGGACAGACACGCTGAGCTGATCTTCCAGAAAAAAAGGTCCTTGCAGCTGATGCACTTTGAGGTTGTGGACCTCCTCAGAGGAGGTGTTGTACCTAACATAACAAATGATATCAATCTCCCCAGAGGAGACTTTTTTGTTTTTGAATTTCAATTCAAAGTATCAAGTATGATTTGCGCAAGCTGCCCTGTTTAGTCAACAAAGATCTGCATCCCCCCATTCACAAAAACATCTTCTTCCAACCCTTGTTGCGTTCAGGCCAGGCCCTGCTGCAGAGAGTTGTGTGGATCCTCAAACTGTTGCCAACTGTGTTGAGTGCAGTAGTGTTTCATATCTTGTTCCAAGTTTTTGTCTTGTGACATTGACCATCATGGAGTTTCTCTTGCATTGGCTTGGATGTAGTTTGATCATCTAAGAAAGTGACACTCCTCAGAGGAGTCACTACCCACCCCATTGCATCCACATATATTTTCAAAATCCAAATATATAAGTTCAAAATCTTTGTATATGATATGAATAGAGTCAGCACTCCTCAGAGGAGAAATATTATATACTGAACCCTTCCGCCAAACATGCAACATCATTCACATGTCAGCAATTGCCAAGTCAGGTTCAGAGGCAGCACAATGGCTGGGCTACCAATGGCCAGGGGCCCCAATCAAATGTGTCATGGTGAAAGTGTTGGATCAGAAGAATGTCAAAACTAAGTCACAAAAAATCAATTGTAAAACACTTCTTAACTGTTAAAAAAATTGGTTTATGATTGAAAAGCAATTTAGAACATATTTTTTTAACACTGTGAAAAAATGTGAAAAAAAGGTTAAAATTTTAACATTTTTTAACACCAATGAATTCAGCAGTGCTTTGCTTCCTGTTTCTTTTGATCTTGGTGAATGATATATGTATCTTTGCAAAGCTGGGGTTCAAATACAAAATTCATTCTGCTGCCATCATGGGAAGGCTGTCAAGCCCAGGGTGAAATGCAAGGCCAAAGCTAAGGCTAAGGCTGCTAGCCAACCTTCAGGAGTTGAGGCTAATGATGTTTCTAGGGCAGAAGTTTCCAAGTTCATCACTGCCCTGAAGTGCAAAGCCAAGAACCCAAAGGATACACAAGCTCAGGGTGCACAGATGGTCTTGGAGGATAGGGGTTACAAGAAAAAGTAAATCTAAATCTAGATTAATATGAGCCTACATATATATATATATATATTTATTTATTTATCAAAGGCGTGACCAATTAGACCTATAAATTTTTGGTTGGAATTCAAGATGAAATTGTTGAACTCCAACATGCATGAAACCCATTCTGTTTTCATCATCAGTGCCATTGAAACCATTGCCCTGCAGAAATACAACTCCATGTCGGCAGATGAGAAGAGGGGCCTTGTGGCCAAGTACATAGCTGGAGGTGGGATCAAGAGCAACCTTCAGCAGATTCTCTCCAATGTGGAATCCAGCAGCTCCTCTAAGGAGACCCCCTCTCAAGTTATTGAAGGGTACATGTCTCTAGGTATAGTTGAAGTATATTTTCTGTTTCCACTAAACAATTTTTATGGATTATACGTAACACTTAGGCCACTCCTCTGAGGAGTGATGCACAGAGTTAACAGTTTTCTTTGAAGAGATCATGCAGGTAGCCATATGTCATATAGACACATATGTATATATATATAATACATATTTTGTATATCCATTAACTTATTATACTTTTCAATGTATCCACACAAATAGATGTATACATATATGCATATAGTCTTGCACCACCAAGATATATACATAAAACATATCCAGCATTTAAAACACCATGCATTTTGCATTTTCGCATTTGGAAATTAGCAGAAAAAGGTTTCTGCCCCAGGGATGAGCAGTGTTTGCTTTTCACCTCCCTCACAAAATAATGGTGTGCTTCCTGCACTGAGCAGCAATTTGGTGCCAGCCCCTGAAACACATTCCTTCTGCTCATTCAATAACAGCTGAGGTTTGGAGCTGCCACATCTCCTCTGAGGAGGTGCCACCCATGCTTCTGCTGCAAGCTTGTTTGTCCAGCATATGACTCACACTTTTGTGTCCACATGTTTTCAAATTGCAATTTGCAGATTATGGGGAACCTTTCAAGGAGAAAGCACAATGCACAATCTCAGCTGCAGTTTATGGCCCCAGGCTTTCCTAGCCATGTTTTCAAAAAGTAAATTTGTTAAATGATTCTGACAGGCCTGACAAGAGACTCAGGAGAAATGTATCAGACTTATTTCTATCAGGTGCTATCAGTGCTGGAAGAGCTGCAACTGTGTTTCAGGATGCTGAGTTTGATGGGGCAACAGGTGTGGCAGACCTTGCTGTGAATGAGGGCAAGAATGCCCAAAGAGATTTGGTCAGAAAATTCATGAAAGGCAGTAAATGGCCACCTCTCTATGCAGCTAAAATCCCAGTGTTGCACCAGAAAACACATCAAGTGTTGGAAGAATCTATCAATATGTTGCTGCCACATGAAGCCCTGGCAAATATCATGTCCTGGAACCAGCACTCCAAACAGAAGGTCTTTGACAGGGCAGGGCTTTCAGCTTCAGCCAGAAAGCACTTTCAGAAAACAGTGCCTTTGTTGGGAATGGATCCCACCACCTGCATCCCTCTTGGGTTGTGGACAGATGGTTGCCCTGCCAAATGGGGCAGAAGCCAATCTGTCATTGTTATTACAATGAGCTTCTGTGGCCAAACTGGTGACATTTTCTCCAGGCTCAGAATTCCCTTGTGCGTCTTTTAGCAGCAAATATATGGTTCCTTGTCATTCTCCCAGAAGCTATCCAAAGGGGCTCCTTTGAGGAGTTTTTTCCCTACCACCAAGTGGCTTTGCTCAGGTGATCAACAAGAAGTTTGTGGTCAAGGAGAAAACAATGCAAGCAATTTTTGCAATTTTGGCGTGGTCCTTCGAAGTTTTGACAGCTGGATTCTTTCCACCCAGGGACCATGCTGGTAACCCATTCCTGTCTTCCTGGAGAACAAAGAGCCAAGGCAAAAGTTTGAATTGCACTGCACTTCTCACAGAAGTTAGAGGAGACTGGGAAATGTACAAAAACACCTTCAACCTCAGTGGATGGTCTGGCACAGACAACATTTGCTACAGGTGCTATGCCAGCAAAGAGTTCAGCAGAGATTGCACCAGTTCCGCGGTTTGGAGGAGCCAGAGAAAAACGACCATGGATCATTTTGCTGGTTGCATAACAGAAGGAAAACAAATATCTGCATTATTCTCTGCACCAGGCCTGCAGATAGATTGCTTTGTTATTGATTGGCTGCATGCTTGTGACCTGGGAGTTGCCCAAGATTTTCTTGTGACATGGGAGTTGCCCAAGATTTTCTTGGGAATTTGATTTTTTCCTCCTTGATAGATTTCCTGGAGCCAGCAAAGACAAGAGGTTGAGCTCTGTTTTTAGATCCATGCAATCTTTCTACAGAAGATATTCAGTGGACAACAGGCTTGATACTTTGACTATGGGAATGCTCAGGAAGACTGACAAAAAACAAACAAAGTCTCAGCTCCCAAGCTTAGAGCAGCTGCTGGAGAAACCAGAAGCATTGCTGGACAAGTCCAACACTTTTGAAAACACCATTTTCCAGGCCACATTGCAAATGAATGCTTGCTACAGCCTGCTGTCAAGAGACCTTTGGAACCCACAAGAATTAGCTACAGCAGGACAAAGATTCCTGCTGCTTTATGTCTCCCTCTCTGACAGCGATCCTGAAGGAATGTTTTGGAGGTTCAAACCCAAGCACCACCTCTTCCAGGAGCTATGTGAATTTGATGAGTGCTGCCCTTGAATTAAACATATAGAGATGAAGATATGGGTGGGACAGTGGCTGCTATTTCAAGAAGAAGGGGTGGAGGACCTTGTTTGCCATTTGGTGTTTGCTTGTTTTTTTCCCCTTGCTTCATTCTAATTTGGTTTGGTGCCACATGATCAGTCACATCTGAGGAAAATACCATTGCTTCAACTTCCGGAAATACATTGTACAAATTCATGTCCCAACACGAACTTCCAGAGTGGCCTGTTGCATGAAGAGAAAAAAAGGAATTCTTGTCAAGCAGACACTAGCACACATTTGTTTTTTGTTCATCTCTTTTCCCATGACCTGAGCCCTCGCAGGTACTTACTACATCTTGGTTTCTTCAAGGATATGGAAATAAAATTTCCTGAGAGAAAGATTTCTACACGGAGGAAAGAAAGCCTCCTCAGAGGATGGTTTCTGTAAAGAAAAAACAAAATCTCCTAAGAGGAGATTATTGCCTACTTTTTTGCAAAAAGTAAAATTCTCGAAAGGACAACAAAGAAAAAACATATGACAATTTTCACACAAACTTAGAAATTATACCACGCCACCAGAGCCGGCCCAGTGCCATAAGTGCCACGCCTGCCACGCAAAACCAAAGTAGATGTCGCCAAGTGCCACACCTGCCACGCAAAATGCCGCGGCGTCACCGGCGACTAATCCGGTCCAAGCGCGCCAGCAGAGCCAGCCCAATGCCACAAGTGCCACGCCTGCCACGCAAAACGAAGGTAGATGTCGCCAAGTGCCACGCCTGCCACGCCAAACCAAAGTAGATGACGCCAAGTGCCACGCCTGCCACGCCAAGTGCCACGCCTGCCACGCAAAGTGCCGCGGCGTCACCGGCGATGCCTGCCACGCAAAACCAAAGTATATGGGTGTGAAATAGTTTTAGGTTTTTTTTTGAACAGGTTTGGGATTTTTTTTTGGATTTCTTGGCTGGTACCATTTGCCTAGTGTTTGCAACGGTTTGGAACTTGAATTTGTCATTTTGCATGGTATTTGCCACATTTGGGCATGTTCACCTTCCATTTTGCATGGGATTTACTACTTCACCCAAATATTTACAGATGCGGAAGCTTGGGATTAGATAAAAAGCGGGTGGGGGGGATTGAGGGAGGGCGCTAGCTATCTATCCAGCTAGCTAGCTATCTAGCTATCTAGCTAGCTATCTATCTAGCAAGCTAGCTATCTATCTAGCAAGCTATCTATCTATCTAGCTATCTATCTACCTATCTAGCTAGCTATCTTGCTAGCTATCTATCTACCTATCTAGCTATCTAGCTAACTATCTTTCTAGCTATCTAGCTATCTAGCTTTCTATCTATCTAGCTATCTATCTATCTATCTAGCCATCCAGCTGTCTATCAGCTATCTAGCTATCGAGCTATCTAGCTCTATCTATCTAGCTATCTATCTAGACCTATCTAGTATCTAGCTATAGCTATCTATCTCTCTAGCTAGCTATCTATCTAGCTATCTACCTATCTAGCTATCTATCTACCTATCTAAGCTATCTATCTATCTATCTATCTACTATCTATCTATCTATCTATCTATCACATGTAATCCTGTCAGCTTTCCAGAGAAGGTTAGTTCGCAAAAACCAACTAATGTAACTTGGGTTTAAGTTTAAATAAAAAAAAAGCGGGAGGGGGGGATTGGGGGGAGGGCTGAAGAGGGGCCCTAGCGTCTACTTCAAGATCAGCTAAGGCGTCTTCCCCAATGACAGCACTCTTTTACTCAGCCTGTTGCCGGTCAGTGCTATGTCTACAGGGTTACTCTAGTGTATACCTCTTGAGCCTTGAAGGGCGCATATAAATGTGCTCAATACCCATGCATGTACCTCTGTAGGTATTAGGTCGAAACAAAAACACAGGCACAAATTCAAAAGCAATGAGTAGAGCACTACGCCTTGTCGTACCCCATTTCTATTAAGAGTATCTTCCTGTCTTTTCTACACCATGGCAAATAGCAAAAATAAACCGGAGTTACGCAGTGGCTTCGAATTGAAAAACACGTGAAAGCAGCGAATGTCCTAAGGACATGCCGAAAAAGAACAGCGGATTCGCTAATTTTTCGAGTAGCGACCAATGGTGCTTCGCGCACGGTCTCTCCATAGGCAAAATGCCTCGCTCTACCGGTGAAAGTTCGGATTGAAAAGTTCGGTTCGCAAGATTCAGAAATTCCGGTCATACGAAAAACAATTGACCAAATCACGAAATAAACGGAAATAGCGGATCTCCAAAGTTGCTCATTCAAGCGAACAATGGACAGAAATCGAAGTTGGTAATTTTTGGAGTTCGCTCCATTCGGAGTGGTTTGCTCGCAGAAAGTTTCATGGAGATAAATGTGTATAGTATCTCTATGTACAAGAGTATCTATTTTACATTAAATTGAAGTTCAGACACTTGTGGCATTTTCTCTATCTCAAAGAGTATATACCATTTTGTGAAAATAAGTTGATGCACAGAAAAACTGTACAAGGTTTCTCATGCTGTGTTATCTTCAATTAAAGAAGTATACACTCACTCATCGCCAATCACTTTGTCTCCATGGTCTGGACGAAGAAGATGAGGATCCACCCCAACTCATGTTGCCCTGATACGTTGATGCCTGATCTTCATATGCTTTTCTCTTTTTCTCCTTCTGTCTTTCCTTCCTGTTTTGAGCATACTTCATCTTCTGGTTAGCATGTTTGTAATGATGTCGCTCA
This sequence comes from Cladocopium goreaui, assembly GCA_947184155.2. Taxonomy (NCBI): domain Eukaryota; class Dinophyceae; order Suessiales; family Symbiodiniaceae; genus Cladocopium; species Cladocopium goreaui. The sequence continues at coordinate 26,374 of CAMXCT020005168.1, forward strand.
TTCCACGACATATCAGAAGGATCCAAATGCACAAGAATTGGATTATGGGCATCACGATCGTTTGGAGCAACCATAAAGATATTGTGATCACCATGTAAGCAAGTTTCATTTACCTTGAAATAAAATTCACCCACATAGTTCATGTGATCTTCATCTTCATAGTCTTCAGGGTATTCCTGACACATCAGACGTGAATGACCCCACTCAACAACTGAAAGCATACAACAATCACCTTTGTTTGATGTCTTGGTCACGAGCTCGTCGGTGTATAGAGCTGTTGTAATGCCATCCAAGTGCGTTGCAAGAGAATCAAGATCCCGATAACTGCAAGAAATGAAATGTTTTACCCTGACTGGAGGGTATGTTGGATCAAAATGCTTGCGTAGGGCTTGTGTTGCAGCACCCATCATCCTGTTAATCCAGAATTGGATCAGGCTGTGTTGATATGTAGGGACACCTGGAGATTTTGGTGTGGTGTAATAGCATGCCTTGTTTCCATCACCTGCGATGACGTCAACTTGATATCTAGCACACTCAAAAGCCATAACAGCTAAACACTCACCAGCAATACCAGGAGAGTCTGATGCATACTTTTGTCCAACGTGATAGACGCACACACGTGTCATCTTCATCCTGGCTCGTGTCAAGTCCACAATCTCATCTGTATCACGGTCCTTTGTCTTTCCCCAAGATACACTCGGACGTGAAAGTCAGTGCATATGTGGAACCAAGGTAAAAATTGCATGGGACGCCGCGCATTCAGGAAGTCAAACAAGTCAATGCAACTAGGTCTAAAACACCATGGGACGCACTATGTAGAAGTGTTATTTTTAGATCCCTGGCAGTGCACTTTTCTATTGCCAAATTTTCCAAATCCCCATCAGGACGCGTGTGCACAGTTATGTCCCACTTCAAAATATATGCCAAATTTTCCAAATCCCCATCAGGACGCAACTCCACACATGAATCTCAAATATGTCTGAATAATAATCTGAAGGAATGTTTCTGGTGGCTTTCCTGAAGGAATTTGATAAGGAATGGAAGACTTCGGGATTCGAATGTTGCTAAGTGAATGTACAGTTGCAAATCTCATCCACGTTCTCTGCCCTGTGGTACACCCCATGGCACACCGCTTACGCCAGACAAAATCTCTTGCTTCTCTGCCCAAAAACCGCGCCTTGCCCAGAAGCAGCAACACAAGCAACAACAACAGCAGCAGCAGCAGACCATTGCAAAGCTTTCCAAAACCTCTCCGGGCTAGGTTTTGACTGGCTGCAATTTTAACGAGGTCCGAACGAGGTGCAAACGAGGTCCAAACGAGGTCCGAAATCAGATTTTGGGAGACTGACCCCCTAAGTCTCCTGACAAACTCTTTGGTAGCCACACGCTTTCGCATTCTTTTCAGAACAGTTAGACTCAAGAGCTTTCAGCGGTGGAGCAGAAGAGGAAACCAAGCCAAGCAGCAGCTGCAGGCAAGAGCAAGGAGAGAGAAGAGGAGACAAAGGGCGAGTAAGGGAGACAGAGGGGAGACAGAGGGGAGACAGAGGGGAGACAGAAGGGAGACAGAGGGGAGACAGAGGGGAGACAAAGGGACGCAAGCTTGGCAAACAAGTATACAATTGCCACGACTTTCATCTTTGGGAGTATAGTGGGTAAACCCAAAAAGATATAACAGGTAAGCGTCGTGTGCCTATGCGAAGTGCCAAAAATACATCAGTAAGTTAAAGTGATAGGCGCTGCCCATGCGGGCCTTTCCCCATAGGCACTTGTTATAAGGTCGACCCAGTAGTCGTCGGTGTTTGTATGAATCTTGCACAACAGAGCGATCCACAAGTGATGTACAAAACTCCCAAAACACAAGGCAAGAGCTACAACCATCTGCATGGTATCCATGAAAAACTCACGATAAACCATCAATTGGAGAAAACACAAACGTGCTAAACACCAACTGGACGCAACATCGCACCGACTTCCAGAAATTTCTCCCCCACCTAGGACGCACATTTCATTGAAACGCTTTGACTTCCACAACTAGGAGTACTTCAAAGATTGCCCAAGAGACTTGTCGAACTCGTGTGTCATTGTCATCTGTGTGATATCCAGCAATTTGCCTGATATCGCCGTCCTTTCCTATGCGAGCTGCCACCATCAAGTCATGATAGTCATTGAAGCAAGTTTTAGACTGCACCTCTTCGAGTCTTTCTCTGTGAGGATATAGTAAACCAGCTTCACAATTCATGAAAAGATGTCCTCCAAAGTTCTTGATGACGTTGATGAAGTAATTGTTGAACTGTGTCTTGTTCTCATCAAACTTTTCATGTTCTTCATCAATAGTGTAGTCGATGTGTGGAATGAATTGTTGGAAGCTTTCTGGAACAGGGCATTTTTCAAATCTGTTTCTGCACCAGTTTCCCAAATTCCAAAACATCATTGTAATTTGTGGAGATGATCTGTAAGGGAGTTCTTCATCCTTGTAAGTTGGGTCTAGTAGGCCTCCACCTAAATACCTGTAAGCCAAGCTATGCAAGATCATACAGTAAGGCAAGACCTTGTGGTCCTCAACATACAACTGAAGTACCCTTGTCAGATTTCCAAAGTCGTCATCAATTCTTCGTTCTGCTTCTTTTGAGGCTTCTTCTGATTTGTTTTGATGAAGATGATGCATTCTTGGACCACTACAACCATATTCAATAGTATTCTTGAGTTCGTGATGGTTGTTGATCTTTGTGTCTGGCAATGTACTCGGCCATCAACTGTTCATCTGTAAGATGGCACCAATAATCTTGATGTGGTTGCATAGTCTTTCTGTATTTAACATGCCAGAACATGTGTCGATGTTTCGAAGAAGCTGCATAACCTTGATTGTAAAATCCTGCCCATTCACCATGGTAACCATCTGAAAAACAATCCTTCAACTTTCGAAAAACTGAATCATCTTCGTTTCCAGTGATGTCTTGACCATAGTAAAATCTCTGTGCAGGTTTCACTTCTGGAGCTGTCTCATCATCTTGAATATCTGTCTTTTTCTCCCCTGGTTCCTCCTTCTCTGAGGAGCGTTCAGGTGGAGCTGATTCCTCTTTCTCACAAGAGCTTTCAGCTGGGACATGTGGCTCCTTTGTATCTTCTTCTTCTTCGACAACAACTTCCTCTTCTTCTTCTTCCTGTTTTGCCTCTTCCTTGATGAAGCTCTCCTTGATCTTTTGCTGAACATTCTTGTTGCACATACTGATCCACTTCAATGTACACTCAACCAATTTGTCATCATCAGTTTCCAAAATGATATGCTTGTCCTCAATGTTCAAACTTTCAACAGTGTTCTTGTACTCAGGATCTGCATCGGTTTGTCCTTGAAGATTTGGAAGAGGAGTATTTGGATCATCGTCCACCAAATCTGGATCCTCTGCTCCAAAGAAATTTTCTGCGCCGAGATGCTCATTGTCCTTGAGAACCTTCTCCACATCCAGTTTGAACTCGTGATACTTGTCCCAGGAGATCTCATAACCAATTGCTGGTGCATACTGGTCCATAAATGTTTTGAATGAGGTATCTGCCACTACTGACATCATCAACCATAATGAGAAATAGCTGATGTCACCACGCACCAAAGGTTGACCTCCTTCTAAGTCATCGATATTGAGGAATGTTTGGCCTTGGAGTGTAATTTCATGTAGGATACTTCTGTGCTCTGGTTTGAGTTGCCTGACTAAAAACAGTCCTTGTCGGTCTTCAAGATTTCTTCGAGGATTTGCATCTGGTACTACATCATCTTCATGTTCTACTTGAATTCCTGATGTACCAACTTCCTCTTGATCTTGTTGTGGTTCCTCTCTTTCTTGAGAGCTTCCACTTGTCTCTTCCTGTGGCCTGACAAAAACCTGTAATCTTGGCAAAAACTCAAGTTCTTCATCAGCATCATCATCATTGTGATCTTCCATGTCCACATTCTCCATCTCCTTCTCTGGGATGTGAGCAATCTTCTCTTTTCCTGCTATCCAGATATAGCCATCGAGCTTTGTAGATATATGGAAGTCACCTGAACCACATTCCCTGACCTTTGTTCGTGCTCGTGCAGATTGATGGAATGCTTCATGCTGAAAGAACTGATTGTAAGCATGTTCAACAAAGAATCTGTATGATTGGGCAGTCAACTCCTTTCTGCTGTCCACAAATTGTCGAAGCTTGTTGAGAGCAAAGACAGTGAAATGACTAAAGCTGGCAGGAGCTTCATCTTCATACAAGTCAATTGCCATGATCATCATCTTTGTGGGAAAGGAGAAATGCCGTTCAGGTTCTGGGATGACTGTTCTCTTGTTCATGGGAACTGTCATTCCTTGGATAGTCATGTCATACCCATGAGTGTTCAACTCCAGTGCATCAAAAATGTTACCATCACGGTCCTTCTTTCTCCTGCAGAAATCTCCCCAGAGTTTGTTGATGTTTGTTGTTCTCTCGAATGAACTGATCAAGATGCTTGGTGTAAAAGACAAAGACTGCTTCTGAGAGATATTCCATGTCCTTCTGTATGGCTATGTCTCTTTCATATAGCAAGAACTTCTCTCTCCAGTTTTCTCTGCTGATACTGAACCTGTCTTCCCAACCTGGTGGTTCAACTTGACCTCGCATCCAGTCTGTCCAATGTCGTCAACAAGAGCACAAATAACCTTCCATGGCTTCAATGTTTCCTTCTTTATGGAAGTGTGCCAACATGCGTCCAATTTCCCAAGCTCTGGTGAAGAGCAAGCATTGCTGTCCTGTCCATGGAAGCTTCTCCCAGTCTGCACGATTGATGGATTGCCTTCGAAGTGCTATCTTCTGTGGAGTAAGTAGAAGGTTCCATTCACGTAGAACTATCACTTTCTCACCTGAGGAGTTCTTGATGAGTTCACCGTTCTCTTCTCTTGCACAGACAATACCAGCTTCATAAAGGACCCAGGGATTTGATGCAGAGATCGAACTTCTTGTAGCTTGTTCTACAATTGGGTCTTCCATATCATCTGGTGGATCTTCTGCTTCCCAGAGGTTGACAACTTCCTCTCCCATTGGGTCGTCCTGGACATCCACTGATGGCTCCTCTTGTTGATTGTCTTGGGCATCTTGTTGAGGATCATCATGTTGTGGAGGTTCTGAGCTTCCTGATGATGAGCGTTGTTGCTCCCATACATCTTGAGGTTCCTCTCTTTCATGAAGAAAGAGAGCGTCCTCTTCCTTGAGGTTCCTCTCTTTCTTGAGAGCGTCCTCTTCTTGATGGCTGTTCATATGGATTGTTCATTGGTGCATCATCTTGCGCAAATACCTCTCTCTCATGAGAGCTTTCTGCTGCTGCACAATAGATTGATTCCATAAGAGGGTCAAAATCTTGCTCATTGCATAGTGGGTTGCCAAAAACCCATTTTCCATAGTTTTGTGGAACTTGTTGACCCATGAACTGCCATGCTGTGATTCTGACTTCATCAGGGATATCTCCTCCAGGAATAAAACTTGGACCCTTCTCTTTCATGACATGGTTCCATGTTGTGTCGTTATGCCATGAACCACCTGTAACTGATGGAGGTAGAGAATGACCACATCCTTGATGAATAACGTTGCACGCTATAGTGGGGAGTTGTTCCTTGACGTGGAGGTACTGGAAAGGTACATTGCCATGATGGAGAACTACACCATTCTTTGTCAGGAAGAGTTGGTTGTTCACAAGAAAACTTGGATCCAACACGAGGTACACTGGTCGCCTATATGTTCTTGGTGGCTTAGTGCCCACTGCCATCCTGATGTAGCCATGACCATTGTCATTGTGATACATGAAGTGTACTGCATCTCTTCGACCTTTTCCACTTCCTTTCACATTGGTCATTAGGCCTGATTGTTGAATGGATTCTAAGCTCGTTGAATCAGTGACATGAAAAATCCAGCCCAAACTCATAGCCTCATCATATGTCAGTTGATGATGTGCAACAGTAGGATCAGCAACTTGGTTGCTATGTCCTTGAAAAGCACCAAGACGAACGTCGAATGGATATGTTGCAGCTGGGCTATATGGGAACCACCTCCATTGCAGGGAGATCTCGACAAAGAATCTTTGCTTAGGATTACACAGTAACATGGCAGCAAAATCTGCTCCAGACATGTCCATAGCTCCACTGGACGTGAACAAAGTTCTGTCTCTGCAATGTCTCAACACTGACGACAGCTTCTTGCTACATCTCATGTAATAGCTTTTCCTCTGTGGGCCTGTCATGTCAACGTGAAAATCACTGCATCTTTTGTCAAACCAGTTCTCTTCTTCTTGGGTTGTAAAACCACAGAGATACTTCAGAAACTCAGCAATCCACTTCAGAGAATCATCAAACTCTCCATTGGTTGTGCCCCAATAAAGAATCCAGGAAATAACATCCATAAACATCTCATACCTGTCAGTCGATCTCATGTTGTGTGGTCCCATCAACGTGTGTAGGTTCCTCTCTCTCATCTTCCTCACTCTATTGTGAGCTTGAAACCAATCTGTTCGATGTCTGTAACCATTGCAAAATGCTAGATGGTCTTCATGTGGTAGTGTCGATGGTGTTCGACATTGATCAGCTGGGATTTCCTCTGATCTTCTCAGAGCATATCCATCAGCTGAGTGTCTTTGATCAAATCCAGGATAACTAGGATATTCTTGACCTCGATTGCTTGAATGTGCCTGATCGCTAGATGTTGCGGCTGAGGTCCACCGGCTAGAGCTCGACATGTTGAAGAAACAGTACGATCCTCGAGACTCTGCCTCTTGAGCCGCAGGCACAAATTCAAAAGATAGTCAAGAATCCCTCAAGGTGTCACCTAACAGAAACACATCATGTCTGAAATCAACATGACTGCAAACTGTTGGCAACCATGACCTGAGGTAAGCCTTGTGTTCCAGTAATGATCTAAATGGAGGATGAGCATCAACTTCCTTAAGAACACCTTGTCGAACAGCATCAATCAGATTCTGAGGATTAGAAGACTTTTTGGTCAAACAATCAGCTAAACACCATTGAGTTCTGATATGTGACAAGTCAGCAATGGAACCTGAACATGCTTCTTTCCTAAGCATCTGAATCATATGAATGGTTTCTTGTTGTTCAGGAACATGAGTAGTGCTGGCAGTAGTCACCAGATTGTTTGCATCAGTCCTCATATGAATCTCACTTGAAAGTCCAGTGATGTCCTTGATCAGTCCTCTCAACATTTGACATGTACCATAACACTTCATCAGTGCATACAACTCTGCAACAGTTGTGCTCAAAGTAGTTCGTTTGATTTTGGTCGATTCAAAGAAAATAAGAGAACCTCTAGTGTTCTTGCTCCTTTCCTTTCTTGGTTCAGCCATGAAAATAACCATCGCGCGCTGTGAGGATTTGTCGCTGTTGTTCCTAAACGCTGCATCTGGCATTGCAACTAATCTAGGATCACCTTGAAGTGGCCAGAATATAAGTTCCATCGGGTCACCTACAATTTGCCTGCAAAGTTTGTTCAGCGTTTTGCAATCACCTATGGTGGGGGAAGCAGCGGCAGAAGCACAACGTGAAAACTGATAACATGACTGAAATTGAGTTCTTGATTGTAACCAATTGATACTACCTAAGAGTGACCTATAGGCAGTGTGGAGATCCTTGTCACATTTGTCTTCATCCTTCAAACCTTTAGGTATGACAACCTCAGTAAGTTCACTGACACAAAGTGACTGTTCAACTGTGATGTGTGATTTCTTCTTGGTCTTCTCATCGATGATCCATTTCACACGTTGACCAGTGAACATCAAGTCATTCACATCTTCATGACCAATCTTGAATTGTGACCTGACAACTTTCTTGAACTTCTCCAGAAACTCTGGAGTTCCAGTAATAAACAAGTCATCAACATGCAAACAACACATGCCAATAGGTTTTCTTCCCTTGGCATTACTGCCATTCACAGGGTCCATGAAGTGTTCCAAGAGTTCTTCAACAATCTCAGGTGTCAGCTGTGGTGTCGTTGCAAGATAAGTACGCTCTGAAGGTAAGAAGACTGAAACAAGTACTTCCGCTTCTTCTTCCAAACTTGTGGAAACGTTTTCCTTGTTCAAGTCATGATTCATCTCAAGTAACCACCAAACTTCTTTCCTCTTCACAATTGAAGTCCTCAAGTGAAACTTCTTTCGATCATAATGTGAATCAGGAGTTCTCAAAGCTTTTGCACGATAAGCAACTTGAGCATGACCATTTTCAAAAGGATACCAACCAGGCTTGTGTTCAACAGATTCCAAAAAATTCAACAAGGTTTCATCAACAACAGGAGTCCAAGCACAATCTTCAACCTTCTTCTCCTTGAACTCTTTTCTCTGTTTCCATGTTTGGGTTTGTTGATAGCAAGCTGAAAACAATCTTTCTTCAACCAAAAGTGACTTATGAACTTCCTCAGCAATGTCGGAGGATTCATCACGCGTTTCCTTACTGTCTTGTGAGCTTACGTAGTATGTCACAGGTGCTGGTTCTGTTGCCTCAGAGTCAGCAAAGCTAACCTGTTTTGGCTCCTTAAAAGCACCATCATAGCATACATATGTACACCTGTCAGCTCTAGTTGGTTGAATACCAAGCGAAATCAGAAATTTGTCAAGGCGGTTCCACCATCTACGTGGTGCATCCGCAAGTCCATAGACGGAACGAGTGCACAAAGCAACCAAGTAAGGAGGCAAACCAATGTCAGTAGGCAACTGAACATGGATAACGCGTCGGTCTAAGTCGTACGTTTCCCCCTGAAGGAAGGCAGTTTTCAAGTCTAAATGGAGTAAATCCCAGTACATCGAGGCTGCATGCTGAGATGCCACACGAAAACCATACCTGGTAGCAGTAGGACTGTCAGTCTGTAAGTCATACCTTCGAGCATCTTGAAAGCCTCTACATACCCATCTAGCCTTGAACTTCTTGAACTGTCCATCCTTATCAACCTTGATGGTAAGCACCCATCTGCCAGTGACATAGTATCAATCTTATGACGTCTCTTGTCTCTGAAAGTCATGGCAGTGAAGTCCAGAAAACTTCTGAATTCTTCAAGCTTGGCTTGCTTGATCTCCTTAGCATACTTTCTCAAGACTTCTTGGGTGATAACTGGTTCTGCCTTTGGCTGCTTCTTTCCATTCTTGGCAAGATACTGTTCAAACTGTTTGAAGCCAGTAACATCGTATGAACCAAAGTCAGGTGCAGCTTGGATTTTGGGTCCTAAAGGAACGATAACAGTACCATCAATGTCAACAAAATGAGAGTGGTCTGAAGTGTAAGGTTCAGTGTCCACATCTTCTTCCTGAAGCTGAGCAATGTCATCCTCAGTCAAAACAGGAGTATCGTCTGTTTCATATGGTTCTGTTTCATCATCATCGTTTTGTGATGATACCCATTCTGGTGTTGCTTGTGAAGACTGCTGTTGCGCTGGCTGCGCAAAATCACCTGGCGTAAACGATGTCGGTGTAGTAGTAGGCAATGGAACAGTATTATCATTTGAGCTTGAGGCAGTAGGATCATGTGAAGGTCCTTCATCTTCTTCATCATGAGGTTTCTGAGTAGGAACTGAAATTGGCTGAACATGACCTGGTAATTGAACCTTTGGTCTCTTGATAATCACCTTTGCCTTTGCCTTTGGTAAAGCATCAGTAGAATCAGTTGAGATCTGTCTCTGTTTCCTTTGAACTCTGATAGGCTCTGACGTCGGATCAGGTCCTGGTGGAGAATCGTCATCTTGTCCAGGATCAGCAATCTCTTCGATTGGAATGTCAGGATTGGAAAACGGAGTTGATGGTGAACTTGGTTGATGTGTTTCCCCCGAGTCCTGTATTCCTGGCATATCCAAATCATCATCAGGTGGTGGTCCATAATCATCTGGAATGATGCACTCTTGATCATCATCATCATCTGGATCAGGTCCAGTATTGTAATCAGGTTGATTATCATCATCCAGAGGATCTTCTGGTTCATCACCACTCAACATCTCATCATCATTTTGTGGAACATCACCATGCTGATCTGGATGAATGGGATCGTCACTATTTGGTGGAGTGCTACTTGAACTAGGAGGATTTTCAACTCTCCTTTTGATAGCACCAGTCGTTTCTTGTGAAAAGACGATCATACTCCATTCATGGATTTTGAACTGTTCATGATGTGGATACAACTGTGACACAAACATGAAGTAAACATGATCATAATCACCAGGTTTCCAAATGAGTAAGACAGCATCTTCAGGATGTTGGAACAAAGGATTCACTCTTCCATAAGTTCCTCTGAACACACTGCAATCTTCAAAGTACATTTGAGGCAATGTCTTCTTCCTGACATCTTGAAGTCCAGGAATCAATTCAATGATTCTGTTGTCAGTTGACTCTCTGACACTAGCCTCTGTACTCCTTGGCAACTGATCAATCTTTCTCAATGTTTGAACAAGTAACTGAGTGGTAAACCTCTGTGGAAGGATGTGCTTCAATGGCACTGGAATAGAGGTCTCAACATGATGCAAGTCTTGCAACAAACATGAGCACTCAGGTTCACGGTCCAAAAACATTGACGTGCCACACAATGCTCCATCATCAAAATGTTCCAACAGATCTTCAAACAAGAAATACTGTCTCATGTCCCTCAAGGGTACAAGCTGTGTAAACTGCGCAATGAATGAACACAAGTAAGATGGTAAGACCTTCCATTGTGGATCATTCCAAAGCTTCCCTTCTCTACTGAAGGCATGCTGTGGTTCCAACATGTCAAAGTCTTCATCATGATTGTAAAACACACGCAAGTTTTTGATTGAAGGATCACAACGACAGTAGTTTGTCATGTCAAGGTTGAAACAACCAATGTGATACTTGATTCTGTCCTTCTGAAATTTCTTCCAAGCCAAGAACTGAGCAAATCCTGAATCAGGTGGTGCAATCACCAAGAAACCTTTTCCTCGGTCAACTTGCCATTTCATCACATCAAGGCAAAACTTGAATACCGAGTATTTCCAGGAATTTGGTGAAGGATTTGTAATCAACACATATTCAGGATCAAGCTTCTCAAGTTGTTTCCAAACTTGGTTTTGTTTCCTTTTACTGTTGAAACTCCAACCATGCTTGTGGTCAACAGGTTCACCAACCTTCATGTTCAAACGTGCCATGTGCCAACTAAGACCAGTGTTGCTACTGAAAAGTTCCACAACATCACACTTGCCAGTTTGACAGAACCAGTGAGCTTGTTCACCTAAGTAGGCTTCAGCATATTCAGCTATATCTGGTTCATAGTCATCTTCATCTTCAACTACAAGTGGGACAGGTTCTGATGTGTCAAGTCCAGGAACAGCAACATCATGCCATTCATCATGGCCACGTCTCACCTTTGATTGATTCACACGCATGGCTGCATTGTCAACATGAACATTGACCATAGCACCTTCCTGAGAGATAACAGTACCTCTGATCCATCTTTCCTTCTTCCATGCCTTTGAAGCAATAGCATTAGCATTGACAGGGGAACTCCAAACGAAAACCTTGTCACCTGGTTTGTAAGGTCCATCTGATGGCATTGTTCGTTTGGCCATGTCATGTCTGAGGTCAGCAGCTTGTCTGGCTTCCTGATGTGCCCTCAGTGCTAACCTTTGCAACTCGAGTTGTGTTTTGTCTTCAGGTAAAGGATCAACACTAAGTTGAGCAGGATCAGAAGTCTCAATGTCCAGAAGATCTGGTGGTCTTCTACCAGTGGCAATTTCCAAAGGAGAATAACCACTAACAGTGAGTTGAGTGTTTCTGGCCCAAACAGTACGCTTCACAGCTTCTCTAATGGTAATTCCTCTGAACCTATCATCTTCAAGGTTCTTGGACATGATTTGCCATTGTCGTTTGAAAAGTCTGACAGCTGATTCAGCTCTGTTAGGCCATGGGGTTCTTGAACCACAGGGACATTCCTTGATACCATGAGTTCGGTAATAAGTCAGAAAGTCTTCTTGGAAGAATGCTTCATCACCTACGATGGCTTTCGGCATACAACCTTAGAGCCTGAATGGTCTCCTTGTTGTTCAGTGAGTTTTGTGCCGTAGCCCAAAGTAAGTTGGTTGCACCATCAAGAACAAGCAACACCATGTACTTGTTCTTCCTCAACTGAATTTCAGCATGATCAACAAAGATAACATCTCCAAAGTTGGTGGATCGTATGCCTGAAATCCTGGCTCTCGGCGGTGGTGCAATTGAAGTACTACACACACGACACTTGTTGTACATTTCTTCATACTTCTCATAAACAGAGTCAGGAAGTCCCAACATGGAAGTCCTTCGTCTGAATTGAGTAGGAGACATGTGATAGTGTTTGATGTGAAGTTTGTAAAGTTCCACACTATCCTCCAGTTTCCTGAGCATCTTTCTGTATGCTGGTGTCATGGCTTGCACTTCACTACCAGGCAGTGAAATTGAAACTCGCCTAGGCTCAAGAGCATCACTACCTAGTTTCTCAACTTGACTTTCTGAATCTTGCTTACCACGGTTGCGCGCAGGTGCAGAATGTTCTGGTTCAATGACTTGAGGTTCAGCTGAATCAGTTTTGTCCAAACCTAACTCCCTAGCTCTTATGTCAAGTTCATCTTCCTCATCAAGCTTGGGATAGGAGACAACAACCTTCTTTCTTGATGAACCTGATTGAGAGTGATCGACAACATGAGGTTTCTGCTTCCCTGCGTGTCTCTTGGCTGCAGGTGGACCTACCTCAATCTTTTTCGAGCTTGGTCCTTTCGAAATCGGTTTGCCTACCTCCTTCTGTGAGGAGCGTGGCTTCTTCTTCTGTACACCTGATGGCACTGAAGAGGCTGACTCAGGGTGAAAAAGTTCATCAATGTTTCCACGAAAGGGCTTTGCACGATCAATGTCACTTCTGACAATGTCATCTGGGATCACGTAGTCCTCCTTGATCTTGTAGATGGTCTTGCCCTTCCAGAACTCTTCACTCTGTTCAGAAAACCTCTTCCTGTCTGTGCGCCAGTTGTCCTTGTGAAGAACCTTCTTCTTGCTCTTCTGGAACTCTTGGTGTGTTTCTCTCTCATCAAGAAGTTGATCTTTTGGAATTGGAGTCTCATCTGATCGATTCATCTCATGTAAGTTCTTCCTCTTGTCCTTGTGGTGCCTGATGAGTTCACGACGTAGTGGATCAACTTGCCAATAGTCACCAGTCACCAAAGCTTCTTCTTCATGAACATCTTGTTTGACAGCAATCTGGCTGTACTCAAAGTGATCGTGTTGTGAAAAGAAACTCTTGACTTGAGGAGTCTTGAAATGAACTTGGCTCATGTACCATGCTACATCTTGTAGGTCGAGAATGAGATGAGTACTGATGGCTGTCCTCAAAACCATTTTTCTCATGCCAATACGTGCACAGGACAAATACGCCTTCTCTGGAGTAAGTTCAAATTGAAATCCAAGGTTTCTCATCTGTGGAAGTGACATCAACAATGGGACATCACCTTCTTCGACAATGTCGAATTCTGTGAACTGAGTGTTCCATCCATGATCATACATGAATATCACGAGCTTCTCAGTACATTTGGATTGTTGTGAATTTGCAAAGAAGAATCTTGAACTTGTTGGCTGAATTTCATACCAGAGTCCACTGTTGGGATGTGAGTCAACATATCTGCAAAATGCTTCAACTGCTCGTCGAGAACCCATAGCTCTTGTGCATCCAAGATCCAGGATACATACAGTTGGTGGTGCAGAATTCTCTGTGTGAAAAGCTAGTCCTTTCTCACATGCCAGGTCAGTCTGTACAGTATGAAATGAAAAAGCACTCTGCTGTGATGGTTCCTCTATCTCTGTAGAGCATCCATATGAAAACAAGGATGTGCCTTTTTCCAATGGCTTCCATGAAGCCTCACCTTCTTGAAGACCAACTTGCCTGGGCACACGAGCTGGACGTCGTTGTACACCTTGTCGAAGGGCATCAACTTCTCCAACCAGAACAGGTAATCTCTTCATTTCTCTCCTGTTTTGATGTGCTGTTGCATCACGTTGGTTCTGTCCTCCACGACGAGTGCGTCGTTGTACTTCTTGTTGTTCATACGTGGATGTCAAAACATCAACACGTGCTGGCTCTGTCTCTCCAACATCAACACGTAATGGTTCAGTTCTTCCAAATGAAAAGAAACCATGACCAGAACTTGATGCAGCAGAAGAATAATGAGCTTGTTGGGTTTGTTGATTTTGTATGGCAGGAATTGATGTGGTCTGAGGTTGAACATAGTTTGACTTGCCTTTTCCATCTCCTGGCTTTCCTCCTTTTCCATCATCATCCTTGCCTTTCTTGCCTTTCTTTCCTTTTCCTTTTCCTTTGCCTTTCCTCTGGAAGTATCCATACTCATCCATAGAGTGCAGATCATCAAAGGCCCAATAGCCTTCATTCCAGTTTTGATCATCGGCCCAATAGCCGTCATAGTTTTCATTCCATTCTTCTTCTTGCCAATCTTCTTCATAACCTTCTTCACTCACCATGTGAGCACGGCCTTTCCTTTTTCCTTTTCCTCGGCCTTTTCCTTTCCTTGATCTGAAGAACCTTCGTCCTCCTCTGCCTTTTCCTTTTCCTTTTCTCTTTCCTTTACCTTTGCCTCGTCTGATCTGTTTGCCCTGGAACCTTCTCTGATACCATGTGTAGTCAGCGTCATCATATACCCAGAAAACATCTTCTAAAGCATCCAGGAATCCTTCTGCGCCGTCTTCATCATCTTCGGCCCAATAGCCGTCGGTTCCTTCAAGGTCACCTTCATCAAGAACGAGGAAAGACCTTCTCTGTGCCATGCCAGAGGGTTGCATCATTGGATTGTCAACTGCTGTTTTGGTAGCGCAAAACATTCCAAAAACAGATCACGTAGTTCTTGTATGTTGTATCGATCGAGGGTTCGTCCACGATGTGTCATGATACTTGTGAGTGTGTTTCTCTGATCCTGTGTCAGGTCTGCTAGACTTACAAAAGTCAATGCTAGCAAATTTTCACCCAGTGGGAATGATTGTCTCTAAATTTGTCTACGATGTTCTTGATACTGTTTGAATGCCACCAATGCCAATTCATCCGACCAAGGAACAGGTACATGAGGAGCTGCTCCTGAGGCTGCTGCTACTTCAGCTCGCTCTTGTTGATCTCGATCATGTTCTTGACGTTTTTGTGCAACAAACAGGATTGCTTCAGGACTAGTCACTGTTGCTTCTGGAAGTAAATCCATCCAAGACTCAATAAGTCTATTGCCAGTGAGTTGAAATCTAGTCATCCACTTCTGAAGATCCATAGTTCCTCTGTTGTACTTCATGAACTGCATGAAACGGAATAAAAACACGTTTTGGGCACCCTTGATGAAATGAGGTCGTAGAAATCTTTTGAAATAGTTCACTCCTTCCTGGGGATCCCTGAGCATCTCTCTATCCAATAGCCTCTTGTATTGTTGAGCATCTCCTTCCAGTCTATTGCGCAAGGCTGGACCACGTTTCTCAGGTTCTAACTCCGTGATGTCACACCAGTCATCAATTGCATCTTCAAAAGCAAAGAAACTAGTTCTCCCATCATATGCTGGAGCTACCTTTGTGGTCATTTGTTGCGTCATGTGAATCTGTGTCTGCTGGGGTGATCTTCTCATTGCATAAGAGTCATATTGGTTCCATTCATCTGCATCGACAATGTCGAAGTCATCATCATCATAGCCATGGCGTGCCATTGCTTGGGCTCTACCTGGAGCTCACCCTCAATGAGGGATCACAGCTCCGCTACCACTTGAAGAGGGGCCCTAGCGTCTACTTCAAGATCAGCTAAGGCGTCTTCCCCAATGACAGCACTCTTTTACTCAGCCTGTTGCCGGTCAGTGCTATGTCTACAGGGTTACTCTAGTATACCTCTTGAGCCTTGAAGGGCGCATATAAATGTGCTCAATACTCATGCATGCACCTCTGTAGGTATTAGGTCGAAACAAAAACAAGGGCGCAGCACCTCCCCCCAAAGCAGAATGCAAGCACCTCTTCTCACATGTTACGTTGCTAGTTTCAAGAGAAGGTTGGTCATGTGATACTCAGGGATGTAAATACTGTGCAAAATGCATCTTACATGAAAATCAAGGATTTAAAGCAGGCAAAGCAAAAAAAAAAGCAGAGAAGCAAAGAAACAGGAAACGCACAAAAGCAAAACAGCACAAAGGCAAAGAAGCAGGAAAAGCAGAAAAGCAGAGAAGCAGGAAAAGCAGGAAAAGCAGAGAAGCAAAGAAACAGGAAAAACAGAAAAGCAAAAAAGCAGAGAAGCAGGAGAAGCAGAAAAGCAAAAAAGCAGAAAAGGCGAGAAGCAGGAGAAGCAGAAAAGCAAAAAAACAAAAAAGCAGAGAAGCAGGAAAAGCAGGAAAAGCAGGAAAAGCAGGAAAAGCAGGAAAAGCAGGAAAGCAGAGAAGCAGGAAAAGCAGGAAAAGCAGAGGAGCAGGAATCCAAAAATAATTCCTAAACCTGATCAAAAAAAATATCCTAAAATAATTAGCCCTCCAAAGTATATTGTCACCAAGTGCCGCGCCTGCCACGCAAAACCAAAGTAGATGTCTCCAAGTGCCACGCCTGCCACGCCAAACAAAAGTAGATGTCGCCAAGTGCCACGCCTGCCACGCAAAGTGCGGCGGCGTCACCGGCGACTAATCCGATCCAAGCGCGCCACCAGAGCCAGCCCAGTGCTGTAAGTGGGACACCTGCCCCGCAAAACGAAGGTGGATGTCGCCAAGTGCCACGCCTGCCACGCAAAGTGCCGCTAAACGCAGGTAGATGATGTGTGACAAAGCTGCGTGTGAAAGAAGATGTTGGAGATGATGTGTGACAAAGTTGTGTGTGAAAGAAGATGTTGGAGATGATGTGTGACAAAGTTGTGTGTGAAAAAGGATGTGTGACAAAGTTGTGTGTGAAAGATGATGTGTGAGATGATGTGTGACAAGTTGTGTGTGAAAGATGATGTGTGACAAAGTTGTGTGTGAAAGATGATGTGTGACAAAGTTGTGTGCGAAAGAAGATGTGTGAGATGATGTGTGACAGATGATGTGTGACAGCGGAGACAAAGTTGTGTATGACAAAGTTGTGTGTGAAAGATGATGTGTGACAAAGTTGTGCGTTTGAAAGAAGATGTGTGAGATGATGTGTGACAAAGTTGTGTGTGAAAGATGATGTGTGTTTGTTGACAAAGTGACGGAGGCGGGAGGAGGAGGCGGGGAGGTGGGGAAGAACCCGGGATACAGAATCAAAAGCAAGAACCCCACACAAAGATGTGGGGAATAATTTTAGTAAAAATAAGACTACTAGAAACAATAGCAATAATAAAAAATAATGATAATAATAATGCAAACAAAAATGAACTTGTAAAAAAATGAAAATAATAACAATAAAAACGGTAATAATAATAAATAAATTTAATGATGATGATAATGATAATGACAATGGTAATGACAATGGTAATGACAATGATAACGACAATATTAGAAAATCCTAGTAATACTAATAGCAATAGCAATGGCAACCACATAAAGTAATAGAGTAATAGGGCAATAGAGCCATGGAGTCATAGAGTAATGGAGTAACCAAAGGAAGTTGGGAAGCAATATTCCAAGTTACGGACGAACAGAATTGTGAGACTCTACATTTAAAACAATACATCACATAACTACACATCACACAGCAATACATCACATAACAATACCTCACAAACGTACATCAAAATAACACTACTAGAAACAATACCAATAAGAAGAAGAAGAAAAGAAACAATAAGAAGAATAAGAAGAACAAGAAGAAACAAATGTACTGGCTCAAGCATTTTACAGCACCAAAAGCGTTTGTAACTGTTGAATTGTTGATCGCAAAACAACCGATGCGGATGGTTTACAAGTGTCGTCTATGGCATTGCAAAACATGAATGGTACAGCATCAACTAGGTAAAAGTGGGCCGGTGCGGGCAGCGAATGCACTTAGAATATGGGCACAACTACACTGCCACTTAAATCCATGCAGCAAGGCGTCCAGGCAAAAGAAATGCGGTACAGCACCAAATCAGTTTGAAACTGTTGACTATATGTGATTGAGTGAAGCACCTTGTAGTTGGATTTTGCCTTCCGGTGGAGCCTGGAAACACCTAAAATACAGTAGCGCCATTGGCCCACCTGGAGGCTGGCCAGTATAAAAACAGCCTTGTCCCAACGGATCCAAAAAGACCGGCTTGTACTTTATAGGTTCGGGGCGCCGGCACCCCACCCTTTTCCAACCAAAAAAAGGAATCCGAAAAAAGAACAAACACACACAAACACAACAATCCTTGGACTCAGCACTCGTGGTTTTCGACACCCTCCCCCCGTGCTGCATGCACGTCGTCGCCTTACTGCTCCTTGGATTTTTCACCATGGCGACTCCCTCTTCCAGCCCCCCATCCGTGGTTGACCTCACCGGCCACAGCCCTGGCAGACACCACCCCGCCAGCCCCGACATAACCGGCAGCGACGTGCACAGTTTGCCTCGGCGCTCCAACCAGTAGATCCCACAGATGCTCAAATTGTGCTCGGCTGGTGCTCGACTTGTGCTCGGCTGGTGCTCGACTTGTGCTCGGCTGGTGCTCAAATTGTGCTCTGCTCGGCTGGTGCTCAAATTGTGCTCGGCTGGTGCTCAAATTGTGCTCGGCTGGTGCTCAAATTGTGCTCGGCTGGTGCTCAAATTGTGCTCGGCTGTGTGCGGCTGATTGTGCTCGGCTGGTGCTCAAATTGTGCTTGGTGCTCAAATTGTGCTCGGCTGGTGCTCAAATTGTGCCCGGCTGGTGCTCAAATTGTGCTCAGCTGGTGCTCAAATGTGCTCGGCTGGTGCCAAATGTGCAGTTTTCTTGTTGCCCCTCTGGTCCTTTGCATGATTTTGGTATTTTAAATTTGCGCTGGGTGCCGTCTCAATCGGCTGGTGCTCAAGTTGTGCTCGGCTGGTGCTCAAATTGTGCTCGGGTGGTGCTCAAATTGTGCTCGGCTGGTGCTCAAATTGTGCCCGGCTGGTGCTCAAATTGTGCTTCGGCTGGTGCTCAAATTGTGCTTTTCTTGTGGTCCCTTTCCTTGCCCAGGCTTCTTTTTTCCTTTCTTTGGACAGCTATTTTTGCGGTCTCCGTGTGCTTTTTTTGTGCTTTTTTTTGTGTGTTTTTTGTTTTTTTTTTGGTGCTTTTTTGATTTTTTTTTGGTGTTTTTTTTGTGCTTTTTGGCGCTCTTTTTGTGTCTGCTTGTGCTTGTTTTGGCGGTTGGTACTTACGCGTCAATGAAGTTTTGCGATTTAGGGTTCGGATGGGCTCAGGGTTTAGGATTTAAAGTTTAGGATGGTTGCCAAGTTGCAAGGACTGCCTTGCGCTCACAAGAACATTGCCATTTTCCCACATGGCCAATCTGACTCCATGCTTCAGCACATTACGGTACATTGTGCCAGTTGCATCAAGCGGCCCAATTCTTTCACAATATGTTCCAGCCCTTGCTACAATGCAGATGCCTTGCCCGCACCTTCTCAGGGTAACGCATGAATGTATTGTCTATAGTCTGCACTCTTCTTTTCTCAATATTCCACAATCACTTCGCCATGGAATGCAACTGATATGCTTGAAAGATCTTGACAGTGAAGCCCCTGTCTTGAAATCTGAATTCTGTATCAGGGGTTTGGAAGGCAGGTTTGCGTTTTGTTTTTGGCACCTCCTAGCCGAGATTTTTGGAGCAATTTCCTTGTGCTCGTTTTGAAAGGGTAGGTTAAAGGAAAATTATTTATCTGCTGTTACTGGGCGGGGGGTAGATCGAAAGTATGATGTAGGTGAGGTAGATGATATGATGTAGATGATATGAAGAAGGTAGGAGAGACTAATGTAGGTGATGTTATGTAAATGAATTTGGCAGTCGTTCTTCGGGAAAAACCCTTCGCAGGAGCTTTCGGGAACTACGACAAAAATTTACCTAAATTTTCGGCGACGTCAAAGCTAGTAAATCAACAACATTGACGCATTTTTTTTGAGCTCTCTACTAGCCTCAAGGCTGTGCTATTTAATTGATTGTGTTTTAAACACAAAGGCCACAAAGGCTTCACAGAGGAAGCGCCAAATCTCCAACTCCAACTTAAGAGACGCCGGAGACTTATGAAGTTATAACATAAGTTACAATTAAGTTATCTTGAGTGGTTCCTAAGTCCTCTTGTAACTTTTATAACTTTTATAACTTCATACGTCTCCGGCGACGCTTCAGAACTACTCTGCCGTTAGAGATATGGAAAATTTGAATGCGGCGAAGCAGCGCCTCAGACCCAGCAGGAAGCATGAGCACAGGGCTTCACAGAGGAAGCGCCAAATCTCCAACTCCAACTTAAGAGACGCCGGAGACTTATGAAGTTATAACATAAGTTACAATTAAGTTATCTTGAGTGGTTCCTAAGTCCTCTTGTAACTGTTATAACTTTTATAACTTCATAAGTCTCCGGCGACGCTTCAGAACTACTCTGCCGTTAGAGATATGGAAAATTTGAATGCGGCGAAGCAGCGCCTCAGACCCAGCAGGAAGCATGAGCACAGGTTGGCTGTGCTATTTAATTGATTGTGTTTTAAACACAAAGGCTTCAAAGGCTTCACAGAGGAAGCGCCAAATCTCCAACTCCAACTACTCTGCCGTTAGAGATTCAGATATGGAAAATTTGAATGCGGCGAAGCAGCGCCTCAGACCCAGCAGGAAGCATGAGCACAGGTTGGCTGTGCTATTTAATTGATTGTGTTTTAAACACAAAG
This sequence comes from Cladocopium goreaui, assembly GCA_947184155.2. Classification (NCBI taxonomy): domain Eukaryota; class Dinophyceae; order Suessiales; family Symbiodiniaceae; genus Cladocopium; species Cladocopium goreaui. Next base: position 47,142 of record CAMXCT020005168.1, read on the forward strand.
GCCACAAAGGCTTCACAGAGGAAGCGCCAAATCTCCAACTCCAACTACTCTGCCGTTAGAGATATGGAAAATTTGAATGCGGCGAAGCAGCGCCTCAGACCCAGCAGGAAGCACGAGCACAGGATGGGCCAAGCTCTGGAGCATCTTCAGCTTCTTCAGAAACCTCAGCCTCTTCACGCTCTTCAGAAATGCGACGGCGGCTTGTCCCAACTCTCTGTTGCGAAGATGATCCAAAGTTCCTGCGGGAGACTTGCAGTAACATAGCATCTGCTAGGACTTCAGTCACAACGTCGACAGCATGAAGGTCGTAGACAGTGAGGTTGTCCAGGCTACGAACCCATTCATGCTGTTGACCCTCTGCCGCTGCGCTGATACAGTGGGAGATCTCAATGAGTTTGTCCAATACCTTCTCATTCGTAGCACATCTTCCCAGGTTCAAGATCAGGTCACTGTGGCTTCCTATGACTTGCCGCTGGAAAAGACTCCAGACGCAAGTGCAAAGCATGAGCAAAAGAATGCCGGCGATGCTTGACGAAAGAAGTGTAGCTAAAATCTCGAAGGCTTCCATTTCCACACCCCCGTCGTCATTTTGGAGTCCCAAACACACGAACAACAAGAGCACAAAAATCCCAGTCGAGAGAGAGTCCACGAGATTTAGTATCGGAGCTTTCCACGGCTGAAGCCACATTTGGACGCCAAGATAGGTCAGGAGTATGCTCCCCATCATTGTCAAGCTAAAGCGGGGCATGTCTGGGACGACAACACCACATAGGGGCAGGACGCCGCCTCGAACGAGCAAGACCAAGCCAAACCACCAAACCTGCGGTCTGAAGCGGAAGATCAAGAAGCGAATCGCCGGTAGTTTCTTGGACCAAGTTGGTGCCCTTGCTGCAGCATAGAAGCAGGCACTGAGGAAAATCATCAGCACGACCATCAAAGAAATTCCAAAAGCTTCCATGTGTGGACTCTCACCACAAAGGACGTTTGAATGCTGTGCCACGCTGTACTGCCCTGTGGGATGCCTGTAGCACACGAAAGGCACCCTGCTAAGAGCGGCCAAGGTCGTGAACCCAAGTTGGAAGATTGTTCCCATGACTGAAATTGTCTTCAACGGATCCCAAGCCAGACCACAGCGCTTAAGGAAGATATTGGACAAAACCCACGCGGCTGGTAGCATCAAGGCCACAACGTAAACGAACGAGATCTGCAATCCATACTGCCATACGTCAGTACCTACTAGACAGGCGGTGCCAGGGGCCTCCAGGTTCAAGAATACACTTGCGACTTCGAACAACTTGCTGAGAAATGGAGGCCAGTCCATTCTAATGCTGTTCACGACGCCCAAGTTCTGGAAAAAGGACACCATTATGGCAATGCTGACACCAGTACACATGAGCACACTTGCTTTGGCACTGAGGCTAGATGTGATCGCATAGTAGGAAAGGACAACTCCAATAGCAAGGGCTGCAGCTCCAAGAGCCCATGATACCACCGTTGCTGAGGTACAGGCCTCGCACTTCGAAGCCCAGTACTCCCCATTTGGGCAGGCACCACAGGTAATACCAACCCGACCTCCGGCGCAACTGCCAGGGGGACCACCGGGGCAGAATTTCTCAGAGACACACTTGTGGACTTGCAGTGGAGTTGCAGGATCACTGTGGAATCCCTCTATGATCCTCAAAGCATTGGTTTCGTGGGCCTTTGACAAGAGAGCGACAGTACTACCAACTGGGCAATTCACGCCCAGCGGGCATTCCAGGCACGCTCCATCTTCCTCAATCTGTCCTTCGTTGCAAACACAATCCATGTAAGAAACCCCACCGAGCAACTGGGTAGTCCGGAGACCACACGAGATGCATAGAGTCTGACCGGTACTGTTTTGATAAAACCCTACACTACAGGGCAAACACGCTTCACTTCCGTAGCTGTTGGTCACAGTTCCCTTCCGGCATGGTTCGCATGTAGTGGAGAACGGGTTTTCTTGAGAAAACCCTGGTGGGCATGGAGTGCAGACAAATGTCTCTCCGTCAGCATCCGACATTGGTGTGGATTTGCTGCCAGCAGGACAATGAGTGCAGCCAACTGCTTGGCTGATGTTTTGAACCAGCAGTCCAGAACCATCAACCAAACCGAAGCCCACGGCGCACGAAGTTTTTGAAGCAATCCAATCCCTCCATGCAGCTGGATTCTGCTGGAGCCAGGTACATGCTGTAGTCCAAGCGTCCTCACCTGATAACACATGTGACCGCAGCAAACCATTTATCCCCTCAATGGAGAACGCTAACCTCTCCGCCACCAGAAAGGCATACCTGGCTGCGGTTTGCAATCCACGAGATGCCCATTTGGACAATACCACTTTGCTGTTCATTGTCTTGTAGACTTTCTCTGCATACTGTTCGCGGCTATGGTCTGGAAAAATGACTGGTGAAGGGCTGTCAAGTATGAAGGCGGTGTCTGGCACCCATGTGTACAACAAGCTCTGCAATTCGCGGTTCAAACTCGCAAACTCAACGTCAATGGCACTGGCAAACGCCAAAGGCATGCCGTGCCAAAATGCTTGTTGCATCATCTCTGGCATGCCCCAACCCGTAAAGGGCATAATGACTGGCACGCACTTTGACGTGTCACTGCGGCATGCTGGCGCAAGCCACCATTTATTCTGCCAGCAGCTCAAGGTCTTGCCGCTTGGAGCTTTCAGAACACCTTCATCATCCCCAGTAATTTTCAAGTACAAGTCTGCGATCCCGGGATAGCCCAGTTCGATGCTGTCGCAGCCCTTCAATAGAGCCAGGTCCACTTCTGATACCTTGGCTGTGTACTGCGATGGATCAAAGAAAGCAAGATTGTAAGAGCGATAGAAGTCCAGAGACAAACCACTGTCTTGTAGACCCGCGTGCAAGGATCCATTGAGAACAAACATTCCGCTCTTCCCTTCATATCCAATGGATCCCAGGTTGATAGGAGCTCCGTATGGTTCCAACTCTGTGAGCCATTGCTGAGTCCATGGAGAGTCAGTAAGCCAGTTCTCGAACGACACGTGGAATCGGCGAGGAGGACCACAATCTCCGACAATCTCAAAGCCTTGATGGGCACAGCCTGCAAGCTTGCCAAGAATCAATTCGCTGGCAGGGCCTGTAGCAAATTCCACGTGGAGTCCAAGCACTTCCGAAGCAATGATTCCATACATTTGTGATATGATCACCGAGGAATCCCAAGCATTTTGCCAAATTCCTAGTGGCATGCTAACCCCATCCATGGTGATATTGATTCGCTCAGCGGCAGGTATTGCATCCCGCAAGCACGGCGCAGAACTTGCAGTACCCACTCCAAGGCTCAAAGCAACCAGAAGAATTTCCAAGATGGGATTCATTGCCGCACTACACGGGCAGAGATTGATCCACATCAGCTGCAGGTCAAAACGAGGACAAGGAACCATGGCTGACTCGAACTGCTGCCAAAGGGAAAAAAACACATCGTTGTGGCGGGCAAGCTTGGAGGGTTTACTCGTGCTCTGCACTTCTTTTCGGTTTCAGTCTGCTTCTTGCAGCGTTGCCCAAGCGTTGCTCCCTGGTCTTCAGAGAGCTCCACTTGGCTCTGGCCCTCACCTCCGGCAGGGAGCAAAGCTCAAAGAACATCTAGTTCGATTTCAAGCGGACTGCAATCTTAGCAGTCCAAAATCAGTTGGTCTGAGATTACAGCAGGCAATAAGCCAACGTAGAATCCCAACATCGGTTGTGGCAACACAAAATGTGGTGAAAATTGTCTGGCATACGTAACTGATGCGTCATGCGTCATACCCAGGGCGTAAGCCATGCGTAGCGGGTGACCTACACGTTACAGTTGCCAATCCTACAGTATCTTCGAAGAACTTCGAATAACTTCAAAAAACTGCAAATTATTCGAATCACTTGAATAGCTGGGGATATCTATTCGATCCATCGTCGGATGTCAATATGTCGTGCTGCAGCGCATGGGACGCCACTCGAGATCAGCGAGCCGCCCTTCGACGAGGCTGCAGCCGCTTTGGCCTCCTGCAGGACCTACCGGTCATCACTGCTGAGGAGAGTGCAAGTGCAACAAGGCATCGCTGAAAGGTCATCACTGTTCACTAGGTGTTCACACTATTTAGTATATCACTATGGCACTAGCTGCTGAGAGGATGTCAGAACTTGAACATCTGAAGCTGCAACAAAAGTCACAGCCAACTCAGATATCAGTCTGGGTACTGTCAAAGTTTGTCTTGGAGTCCATTGAATCTCAACTCTCATTTTCCATTCCGTCTCCCGTGACCTTGTCATAAATCTGCCCACGATCAAACATGCCTGTGAACGTCTTGACATCCTCAGAGCTGGATGTCATTGCCCGCAACTGCCGTGACTGAAAGACTCCGACCGATCAAAATTTTCAATCTTCGAAAAAAATGAAGATTCCAGAACATTTTTGCCGACGCCGCGGAATGGCTGAAGGTGCCATGAGAAGTGCCAAAAATCAGTCCTTCTCTCGCTGCACGCTGCGCTCTGAACGAAGCCTGTGGCTTTCGTAAATGTAGAAAACCAACAAAACAACCAGCATGGTGCAGTTGATTTCTCTTGAGTGACCTTGATTATCTTGAAGGGGCACAGGAATGCACAGGAGACACTACATATAAATCTGATCTTCAAAATCCTGATCTCAAAGTACTTTTCTTAACCATTTTTGTGGGTTTTCACCCCTTCTACCTGGCCCTGAAATAATCTTATCCTTGCTGAAACACATTTCCGTCATGGCTGTGGACATGCAATGGTCATCCAAGCCTTACGAGGAGGTGCTCCACAGTTTGGTTCGACGGATCCGGGCGATTCTCTTGGGTTAATTCCTGTTGCCAAGTTGAAGGTTCGGAACATACTCCCAAAACACAAATGGATATATTTCCTACAGATACACATATTATATATATACACGCATTAAGAATGATCAAAATATGTGAGTTGAATTGTTTTGGGCAAGTTTTGGGCATGTCTTGTTCCAGAGGGTCTCCTTGATGGCCAAGTCATGGTCATAGGCCGTAGATTTGACAGGCCTGTCACCGAATGGACATTCAGGCAGGAACCTTTACTACCTACAAGAAACAACGAACGAAAAAACGCGCAGACCTTCATGTCTCTTCCTCTTTCGTCGCCTTATTCTGGATTCTGCTCTTCGGTAAAGCGCTTTCACATTGTGTCCAGCCTGACATCTGAAAACAATATTGCAAGGCGACTCAATCTTCCTGGTTTCCGAAGGTTTCCAAGATCTGCAAAATCCTCTTGCTGTATTTTTTCGCAATTCCACTTCATACCTGCATCTTCAAAATGGTGCTAAATTTCCGCCTTTTACTCGA